>CM060701.1:141186560-141411560 GCA_030686995.1 Artemisia argyi | reverse complement strand
ACTCCTAATAGAACATAAAACTAGCCAACAACACGTATTTGTCATTGTAAATGTAATATCAAAAATTCAGCTTAGTTGAGTTTAGGTGATATGAACTCATTGTATACTTGAACTATCTCATCAAAAGAACTAATATGTATTTATAAAAACAGATTAAAACCTCCTTTAACCACATATATATGACTTTTATTAAAAGAAAACATACTACCCAGTTAGCTAAGGCACATTTGATTTTAAGCAGATTTAACAACCTTTTTTTTCAATCAAAACTATATGTGCCTTAAAACAACCTTATAGTGACTTTATAACTAGATCAGTAGATCATATTAACCAAATCAATGACCAAGTTTGAAAGACATTTTGTTGTTATAAAAAGAAACTCACAAAGAACTTCGCAATATTCTAAAATCTTGGCGTAGAGATAATTACATTTATCTGTTGTTTCGTCATTATATTGGTAATATATAACATATTAATTTTACTAATATTTGCCACTTCTAGATAATGAATTTATATGTAATCCTTCATTTGCATGGCTTTGTTTATTACCAGGCATTAAGCTATTTATATATAAATCTTATAATAAGTCATGTTATATATACAATACTAAAGAGTCATTTTATGAAGTATATTTCATGCAAAAGTTCCATATTCAATTCTTTATTGCAACCCATAACAGCTTTCTTCATTTTATTTTAGTTTCTTAAGTCCATGTAATGTGATCTAACATTAGCACATATATGTACGTATATGTTGTATTAACAGGTGACAAGATAAGTATGAATGTTAGATCAAGAATTACCTCAAGGTTAAACGAAACTATATCAAAACCGAATGAGAACGCGAACACTAAGATTCAACGAGATGAGATTTAAGCCGAACAAGAACATGAACACGAACACTAACTCGATCGCGAAGACTACGAATCAATGTAACCTGATCGGTATTCAAAGTCCACGTTAAACCGAACTCAACCCGTGATATTAAATGAATGAAATATGCGACTCCAACATGACCCAAAAAATGCAGCCTTAACACGAACTATAGTGCACAAGCAAACGAGATCAACGGACAGCGCCTCGAACACCAAACTTTCTCCTTTCTGCGTCGTACTTCATGATTTTCTTATAGCTAAAATATCCAGCCGCTTAGTGTGTTTCTTAGGGTTTTATGTGAGAGAGTTGAAGTGGTATACGGATGAAGAGAATGACCCACAAATGAGGAGGTTATAGGGGAAAAGGGGCCGAGCATTTTGGGGAGTTAGGAGACTATTTCTCTTCTAATATTTCAAATCAAATACTCAGTATTATCATTTCAAATGTTGTGCAAAGTTAAAAAATACTCCCTCCGTCCCACATTGACTGTCCAGTTTGACTTTTTCAAGTTTTTTTTTTCGACTTTGACCTTATATATTTTTGTTTGAATGATATAATATTTGACAAAAATTATACCAATGAAAAGTATATTTAAAACTCAATCCATTCATATATTTTACATCAAGTATTATATAACACAAGATAAAATTATTAAGGTCAAAGTTGTAAAGGAAAGACTTAAAAAGTCAAACATGGACAATAATTATGGGACGGAGGTAGTAATATAATGACTTGGTCCTAATAATTTATAGCGTGTGATATGTAACTTAGAAACATAGGTGAATGAAAAATTTTAAATGTATTTAGGTTTAGGAGTTTCATATCTTATAGTTTAATTTATCACATAAATAATAAAGGTTCATAGTCTTTAGGTATTATTTGGATCAATTATATATTCAAATGTCGTTTCGTATTTTGTAGCTTTTCATTCATAACTTATGGTTCAAATTCTAATTTATATTCGTACTCAAATGTTCAAAAATCTCATTACATATTCGTATTAAACGTTCAAAGTTTATTCGGATTTTAGGTCATTATAATTCTTCCCCTTTAAAAAGAAAATTTCATCCGCGAAATTGAAGTCACAAAAGTTAGACGGATTCACACCAACCCACAAAAAGAAATGACAATAATTTGCCTCACGCTCGGAGAGGTTCTTCGAAAAGATTCTTATTGAACGAAACAAATTTTCTCACGACTCGATCCAGATAACTAGTATAGCCCCGGGCTCTCCATCAGAGCACAAATCATAACAAATCTGATCCAGTGAATAGGAAACAAATACGTAGCAGATGACAGATGATAGATGATAGTTGAAATCTCGCAAAGAGATACATGAAACACATGTACTTACGAAGCAAATAAGGAGATAGTGGTAAACGATAAAACCTCATCAACTTCTACCAAATTCTGAACGAACGAAGGAACTTGCCAAAGTCAGAGAACATAAATCGAATTATCAAACATATCAAGAATCTCATAAAGAGATGGGAATATATTCGTACAGACGATCAAAATCACAAATCAGAGTATCAAAATGTATCAGAAGGCATAACAGAATAGGTAGAATAATCGTACAGATAAGAATGAAACCAAGATCTAACGCGTCGCGAACCAAAACTTCCTCAAATGCTAAGACGACCAACTCTTTTGTGCAGAATAATCATACGGAACCACAACTCCTAGTCTAAATTTCAAATTCCTCATCCACAATAATAACTAATCCATTAGTTGCTGTAATCGACTCTGAACCTTCAGTAAGTAGCTCTCCGGCCTTATCCCAACCAAAGGCATTCCTCATCTTCATTCATACAATATCCCAAATGAACCTCTTCTCAGTTGTATGCCATCTTTCCTTAGTGACCAAACACGACCAAACTAAACACTTGTCAAAATTCCCGCTCAACACATCTTCCTAGTTCAAATAGTTATTCTCTCTGTTCATCCATCTGAAGATGAGAAGTTGTACTAACATCCCGAGTTAAATCCCTATATTCTTCTGTACCTCTTCTGAAAGTGTGCTGTACAACGCGATTCTCTGTCACGATCACTGTAGGTGCGTCATGTAGCTTGAATAATCTTCTGTCGAAAGAAATCTCTGTCGAGCTTCCAAGTAAGTTGTCCTAATCAATGCTCTATTATAACTCCACTCATATTGTCCTTCCTGTCTGTGCGTGAGAATCACCAATGTAGTCACCACCTTCGTCATACCATCCCGTCCAGCTCCTGCTTCAAGACTCTATACATATTAGTACAACTAAGATGAATAGAGTTGATAGAATTGTGTGCTTCACTTCAAAACCGATTCCTTCCATCTTCTAACATAGCTAATCTTCTACCATCTTCCTCCTGAGCTTTTTTATGTCTGCCATAATTCACTCTCAATTCATGCGTCGGTTAGTTCACATCCTATGGTTCTAGATGTATTGATGCATAACCAAAATCGTCTCATCTTGCATAAAGTCATAGCTAAGTCTCCTCCTGAGGTAGAACACAAATCTCTTTCTAATTCTTCCAAATTCTCCTCTAGTTCTTCCTCCCACAAAAGTTACTCTTCGAAAACATCACATAGAGCTTCTTCTAATGTAGAAATTCCAACACAATTTAAAAAGATGGTTCTCGTGTTTCTCTTTCGTCTTTAAACATACCAATATGCCATACCATGACAATGTGTCCCAGTATTAAAGAAAGACATGATTCATCAATTTCATAGAAACAGTCGGAGTAGTAGCCAATACCATTGGCATCACTTATACTCATAAAGACCATAACAAATACGAAAAGCAATTCTAGAAACATATCTCTCCTTCAAACAAAACATGATACGATTTAGCTCCCAAAAGTTAATCCACAACTTCATGCTATCATCATTCTTCTTCCGGAATAAAACAGAAGCACATCAAAGATACACACTTGTACAATTGAAACCACTTCCTAAAAGTTGGTTCGTCAATTCTTTCCTTTCCACTGATGTCATTCACAACGGAGTTTTAGAATTAGGCAAAACGTCGCTCTTATCTGGATAAAGTTCTAAATCAACCAACTTACTGTTCTCTGGAACTTCTCAAATATCCTGTGATCCCAATAAGTTTAAGTTATATGATGTAACTATTATCACGTTGGCCAGGCGTCATAATACTTGCATCATATACACATGTCTTTATTGCAATCACATTCTAACTCGAGTCGTAACTAACAATTTCTCATAACCAGATCAAAACAAATTCACATTCCGATGGTAATCTTGGTAGTTCATTAAGGAATATGTCGCGAATAGTTCAAACATCCAAAGAATTCTCGAGGCGAGTTTCATCAAACAAAGTATCTTCACAACCGCGAGGGATTAACGCACGAGTTTTCAAAACAAAGGTGATCATAATTGTTTACCAAGTTGGGAACCATGTTACAAAATTTTGAGTTTTTCAAATCGACAAAGATGACAAATATAATATGATAGTTGGTAGAATCACAAGGCTCAATCAACAGATCCATATCCAGAATAATATCGAATCGAACATTTCCAACAAAAACAGTTTAGCAGAACGAACTCCTCTTCAAATATCTTCAAACACATTGTCAGAAGCAAGAGAAACCATAGAATGTGTCGAACACATAAGATTCATACATACGTGAATTCTCTGAACGGACGAAAAGGCATCTAAATGAATGACAACGAATCAAGGATTGAAGTTCAAAAGAAAGTGAAAATCCTCAGAAAATGAAACTTATAAGGCATTACTACAAAGTCTTAAAAGCATTCTAAACCTATGTTGCATATCCTGATATATCTTCTAAATCTTCGGAACAAATGATCTAATAAAGGCTCAACTAAAGCAGAGGCAGAAATCAGAGTGATGCGGAAGCGAGATAACTAACTAACGTCTTATCATATAATCTACCCAATCCTCACCGGTCATCACTAAGTTCCTAAGGGGAGAAACCTAAAGCAAATCCTTCCAAGGTTATTCCATAAACTCCTAAAGTGCAATCCTAACGGCCCAAATCTTCACAGGCCATAACTTATGTACTACAGGTCGCAGCCTGAGCTCTGATACCATAATTGTAACACCCCAACCCGGCAAGGGTCAAAATGTCACATTATGGTCAAATCAGAACATACAAACGCAAGCGGAATACTTATAAACATAAAGTTACAAAGGTATTCTAAGGTTACAAAAGAAATGCTAACTCTATACAAGATGAAATACAAATCCAAACAGAAATCTAATCGAATCCAAATACAAGTCTAATCCAGATGTGAATGGGCTTCTTAACATCGGGGTAGTCTACTAACGCTCCTATGCACTCTTCACCCAAACCCAGCTTCCAACCTAAAACCTGCCGCAGGAAAAGAAATGCGGCTGAGCTTAAAAAGCCCAGTGAACAGATATATAACAAAACGAATAATCGGAACGTATATAAGTATAAGAAAAGAAATCATAAGTTCCTGCTGAAGCGAATATCATCTGTCAAATGCATAAGAGATCAATGATAACTGAACAAATATCATAAGTCAAATGAATAATGATTACGAAGAGTCAAGTGATAATATGAATCATATAGTAACCAGAATCAAAGAGCACGTATCAACAAAGGCTTGTCTACCCGAGCCACTCGAATAGACACAAAGAAATATAGGAAAGCCACGAGCTGACCTACCAGAGCCACTCGAATAGGTCTCAAATCACATAATCATATATCCGTCAATTCATAGGGTGTACATAGAGGGGCGACCTCCAAGTACCAGACGTGAAAGGGGTACAAGGCACGTACAGCTAGTCACAAAATCAAATCGTATCATATCATATCAACACAAATCCTAGGATGCATTCATACGCCCCCCACAAACAAATCATATACAAAGTGGCCAAGAGATCTCATATCATATCATAATCAGACGGGGACGCCGGGGAGTAATCACACCGCCCCAGATAGTGTCATGCCATTGGTGCCTCAATGACACGCCCATGGTACCTCCATGAGTAGACTAAAAACTCGGGCATAAGAATCATACATATCAGAACAGAGCTATCCATAAACAAAGTAATCATATCATATTAATCATACAATGTCAACAGAATCTCATATCAGCGAGATAGTAATCAGATCATCATAATAGAATGGATAGCAAACAGAATCCTATCAAAGGATAATATCAAACGAATCATATCATAGCAAACGAATCAAAGTCAAAGGATCGAAGGCATGAGATCAAAACGCATACTGAGAAAGGGTAAGAATATCTATACCTTAAACCGCAAATGAAACCATATCAGAAACATACGAATCGAAAGTTACTCCTTCTTCGGTGAATCTACACGGATTAATGATCGTCTCAATATTTATAAGCTCATTTTAAATCAGATTACTCATTTTAGGGTTCTTCCTATTTTAGAAACTTTCCATTTTTAGTAACTTTCCACTTTAAGTAACTTAGCCATTTCAAGTAACTTCCTATTTTTAACAGGTTTCCTGAATTAGTAAGTTTAATCATTTTATAATACAATTAACAATTAAATATGTTTAAATGCTTAAAATGGTCATTATTATAGATAAGGGTTTAATTATAATAATTTATAATAGTTTAAGGTTTAAAATATCAATATTGCCTTAATGTAGCTATTGTATTATTAACTCCTAATAGAATATAAAACTAGCCAACAACACGTATTTGTCATTGTAAATGTAATATCAAAAATTCAGCTTAGTTGAGTTTAGGTGATATGAACTCATTGTATACTTGAACTATCTCATCAAAAGAACTAATATGTATTTATAAAAACTGATTAAAACCTCCTTTAACCACATATATATGGCTTTTATTAAAAGAAAACATACTACCCAGTTAGCTAAGGCACATTTGATTTTAAGCAAATTTAACAACCTTTTTTTTTTCAATCAAAACTATATGTGCCTTAAAACAACCTTATAGTGACTTTATAACTAGATCAGTAGATCATATTAACCAAATCAATGACCTAGTTTGAAACACATTTTGTTGTTATAAAAAGAAACTCACAAAGAACACTTGCAATATTCTAAAATCTTGGCGTAGAGATAATTACATTTATCTGTTGTTTCGTCATTATATTGGTAATATATAACATATTAATCTAACTAATATTTGCCACTTCTAGATAATGAATTTATATGTGATCCTTCATTTGCATGGCTTTGTTTATTACCAGGTATTAAGCTATTTATATATAAATCTTATAATAAGTCATGTTATATATACAATACTAAAGAGTCATTGAAGTATATTTCATGCAAAAGTTCCATATTCAATTCTTTATTGCAACCCATAACAGCTTTCTTCATTTTATTTTAGTTTCTTAAGTCCATGTAATGTGATCTAACATTAGCACATATATGTACGTATATGTTGTATTAACAGGTGACAAGATAAGTATGAATGTTAGATCAAGAATTACCTCAAGGCTAAACGAAACTATATCAAAACCGAATGAGAACGCGAACACTAAGATTCAACGAGATGAGATTTAAGCCGAACAAGAACATGAACACGAACACTAACTCGATCGCGAAGACTACGAATCAATGTAACCTGATCGGTATTCAAAGCCCACGTTAAACCGAACTCAACCCGTGATATTAAATGAATGAAATATGCGACTCCAACATGACCCAAAAAATGCAGCCTTAACACGAACTATAGTGCACCAGCAAACGAGATCAACGGACCGCGCCTCGAACGCCAAACTTTCTCCTTTTTGCGTCGTACTTCATGATTTTCTTATAGCTAAAATATCCAGCCGCTTAGTGTGTTTCTTAGGGTTTTATGTGAGAGAGTTGAAGTGGTATACGGATGAAGAGAATGACCCACAAATGAGGAGGTTATAGGGGAAAAGGGGCCGAGCATTTTGGGGAGTTAGGAGACTATTTCTCTTCTAATATTTCAAATCAAATTCTCAGTATTATCATTTCGAATGTTGTGCAAAGTTAAAAAAAAAAATATAAAGACTTGGTCCTAATAATTTATAGCGTGTAATATGTAACTTAGAAACATAGGTGAATGAAAAATTTTAAATGTATTTAGGTTTAGGAGTTTCATATCTTATAGTTTAATTAATCACATAAATAATAAAGGTTCATAGTCTTTAGGTATTATTTGGATCAATTATATATTCAAATGTCGTTTCGTATTTTGTAGCTTTTCATTCATAACTTATGGTTCAAATTCTAATTTATATTCGTACTCAAATGTTCAAAAATCTCATGACATATTCGTATTAAACGTTCAAAGTTTATTCGGATTTTAGGTCATTATACCGACAGTGTTAAAAGGGGTGACCCCCTTAATGTTTAAGGGGGCCGGCCATCTGATTCTCTCTCCCCGTTTTTCCTCCTTATTCCACTTACCAAACACTCCATTTTTCACTCTCCACTCCCTCTCTACCTGCTGTGAACGATTTTTAAACCCAAAAATATCAAAAACCCACTTCCAAATCACCCAATTCATCTTGTTTCGCAAGGGGCAAATACTTATAACACGATTAGCAACAAGTATTGTAAGTTTTTCATAACACATTTCTTCTAATTTCATCAAATTTGGTCATAATCATGATTAAGCATTTTATTTCAATTTCTTCAATTTCATTTTTTCTTTCGAATCGAGTCTAGGATTTCCATAACTAAATGCTTCCCTTAGGATTAGAATGTATAATTAACAATAGAAACTAATAATCACAAACCCTCTTGTCAATTTTTTTTTAAAAAAGTTCATACATTCATTTTCAATTTTTTTATATACATTGTTGAATAATGCTATAAAAACTTGTTAAAACATATCACATTGTGTTTTTATAACTTATTAATCCCAAAAACAAACTTTTTGATGAAGTAAAAATATTTTGTTGTTTGATAAGGGGGTGTTTGGATCATGTCCAAATAGTGTCAAAAATTATCCATTATAACCTTTATAATACATTGTCAAGAAGATAAGCTTAAAACTAGCAATTTAGAGTTTTCAAGATATATAATTCATATATATATATATATATATATATATATATATATATATATATATATATATATATATATATTGACATTTTGGTAGTAAATTTTTTAGATAATGAAGCGTTTGGTTTAACTAGAAAAATGGTATTTTTGAGTCAAAATATAAACCATCTATTTCGGAACAAATCACTTGCATAAGAAACTCGTTTGAAATAGCTAGTTATACAATCTAATGTACATGTAGCAAAGTTTCATGATATATTAAGATGTTTAAAGGGGCGTTTGGATTATCCCATAACAACTTGCTAGACATCGTAAAATATATCTAGAACGAGTTAAAAATAAAAATAAGGAACATAGTAAACTACTTCTTAGGTCTAAGGTCTTAGAGTCGAAGTATATTTACGTTCCACATATGTCTTAAAAACATTTACACCACATTTTTTTTCGTTATATTTATTTTAATTTTATCTTATTGTTATCGTGTTTAGGTGAAAATGCCCAAAGTCATTACCGAAGATATCTCCCTAACCAAAAAATATATTCCCAAAGTCTCTCAACTTCCCACCACCTCTCCTTCCATTGCTCATTTCTATCGTCAAATTGAAGATAGAAATATTCATGAAGGCCGTGTTGTAAATCAAGCTTACTATCAATCCGATTTCATTGAACGTTTATTTACAAACATCCGCTTCGAATGTCTTTACCAAATCAATGAACCCATCATTACTCGCTTTATTCTCGACTTCTATAGCCAAGTCAAGGTCCAAACCGATGATTTTGGCTCTATCTTCATTTAATTCATGATCCAACATGAATTCATTACTCTCACTCTTGCACAATTTGGTCAAATTCTTCAAATTCGTTTTCCCGGTCAATCCGTATTCACAAATGAATGGGATCTTTGTGCTCTCCAACGTTCTCATCCTACTCATGGTCCTTACGTCTCCGAAATTCCATCTCCCGAAGAAATTCGTCAAATGCTCGGGTTGGAATGTGAAACTACCACCCAAAGCATCAAGTCCAAATATGTCTCTATTTTTGAAAACCAAATTCTTCTTATAGAATTAAGGCACGACATGAAGCATTGGGAAGAACTAGTTCGTGAGAATGTGTTCGGTTCCCAAGGACACCCTGATCATCTCCCGGCTTGTCTCGCTCGTATGTTGTATTGTATTGTTGCCGAGCAACCTTACAATTTGGCTTACTTCTTTATCAAGTGTATTGAATGTGCAAGAGCAAATCCTAAAGCTATTCTTCCATACGGTATGTTTCTCACTCGTCTCTACAATCATGTCATAGAAAGCTATCCCGATCTCGATGATAGTATATATCAATCTATCTATCCGACCTTCCGTCCTCTCGTTCTTAAACAAACCCGCAAAACTCGTAGTGATAAGGGTAAATCTTATCGTCCTAGCATTCTTGTTTCGTTCTCTTTTCAAAAGGATGACGATGAGGAGGACTTATAGTCATTTTCCATGGCATTTGGTGGGGTGCTAGGAAAGAAAAAGTAGTGATGAAGATTGTGGAATTGGCTTAATCACTCTATTTGAACAATTTGTACTATGTTACTTATGTGCTTTGTTTCCGATTTGCATTCGAAAAGCTTTATGACTTATTATGGATAATTCTTTGCTAGGATGATAACTTTAATATTAATAAACGCTAATACAATTTTGCGTGATTAGTTATTTGAATTTAATATATGTTTGCATGCTTTATATATGTTTATATATGCTTTACATGCCTTTCTAATTAACCAAAACCAATATGAAATGTTCAAATAGAGCTTGCTGCAAACACAAAACTAAAATAAACCATTTCCAGAAATTTTTCAAATTTTGGTCGCCTGGTGCATCACCAGATGGGCGGCCCCCTTAAATATAAGGGGCGGCCCCCTTAAAATTAAAGGGGCCGGCCACATGGAACAGTTTTTACACTGTTTTCTTTTGCACCTTGTGACTCCTTTTGCTAGTCCCAGCTACCATTTCCCTTAAAAACCAAACTGATTTTGAAATCTAAACATGTATTTTCAAATTAATACCATTTCTAAACATGTTTTCATGCTATAAAACCACATACACCTTTCATCCACATTTCATCATCATCACACCCATTAAACTCAACCCATTCATCATGTCATCACCAAAAACCACCACCTCCAACAAAGCCAAGAAACAAAAACTTGTTATCATCCCACCAAAACAACTTTATATTGATCTCACTAATGAAGACAACACCACTCCATCACCACCACCTCAATGTTCATCTCCTAGTACTCCAAATGCACCATCCAAAATACCATCAACTCATGGAACCTCTAACTCCTCCATACCATCATCACCATCTATCAATGACTACATCAACAATCACTTATCACCTCCACCAAGAATACCACCACCAACACCTATTGAAAATGCAACCTTAGACATCACTCTTTCACTATCACCCATCACACCTCTTGATGCACAATTTTCATCATCACCACTCAACCCACCAAACTTCAACCCCATCCCATGGAGCCTACTTGAAGCTCATGGTGATACTTGTCTTTGTTGCCTCCATAACCGTACCATCATCTTTGGCATAAGAGATGAAATACACTACATGTTTTCATATATTGAAAGCTTGTTTCCTCAACCTCCACCAACAACATCCACACCTCCACCACCAACATCAACTACACCTCCACCACCACCAACATCAAATACACCTCCATCAACACCATCATCTCCACCTACAACATTGCTTCCTTCCAACTAAGCATGTTTAGTATTTGGAAAATAAAATGTTTCAACCATTTTGATGGCAAGCTCTAGGAAAAATATTTGTATTAGAGTTTTGGTTGCTAGTTATTTTGTATGCTTGTAAGCCTATAGGGCTTTAGTTTATTGGCTATCTTGTTTACGCATCTTGGATGCATGTTGCTTGTAATTTTTAATATTTAATTGAAGTGTTCCTTTCATGCTCATATTGCTTGTTACACCTATATATATATATTTGTTTCATGCTCCATATATATTGTGTTGTCTAAATATTTTTGCAAGCATTCCATATCTCGATTTGTCTTATAACCTTAAAACGAGGGGGAGTACACATCAAGAGGGAGCTCATCCGACATCGGGATAACCTTTTTGATGTTCACAAAAAGGGGGAGAAGTGATATAAACTCACTAAATACTTGCATATATGATAATTTTTGATTTAATGAGTTTAGATTTTGTAATCATCAAAAAGGGGGAGATTGTTGATATAAATAATGCGTAAAAACGTTATTAATATTTCTTGATATCCCTATGTTTTGACGATCACAAAATGTAAAATCATTACGTAAACAAGTATTTAGTGACAAAATAACATTACATCCAACTAAATCACTTAATGTATGAATAAACAATTGCTTAATACATTTTATAATCAAAGGAAGGTTTATTTAATAATTACAAATTATATAAAATGGTATAAAACATTTTATAAATTTAGAAAAACACTTTTGGTAATTAAAGGAAAATGTTTAATTCATAATAAATATATGAATTCAAAATTTTAACCAAAATCAGTTAAATCTACACCAAATAAACTTTTCCCAGAAAAGACAAAAGATTCTGGCCGTTACAGGTGGGCGGCCCCATTAATTATAAGGGGCGGCCACCTTAATTTTAAGGGGGCCGGCCATGAATTAAGGGGGCTGGCACACGCTCCTATGTCATAATCTTTTGCCTATAAATACTGGTTCAAATCTGTCTTTTTTCCTCACCTTTTGTACTAAAACTTTCTGTCCAAATCCTTTCTAATCATCTTCCTAAAACCTTTGATCATAAACTTATTAGTTTTTGTTTCAAGTGATCCATTCTCTTATCATTCAAAGTGCAAGAGAAGAATACTCTTTATTATCAAATCAAGAAGTATTGAAGATTAGTTGTGTAGTGTGCATATTTATATTGTAAAGTTGTGTAGTGATTGTAATAAGTAGATCTAGGTGGGTTTGTAAATCTAGTATAGTAGAAGTAGTGGTGTGAAGAAGAAGTAGTGAAGTTGTGTAAAGTTGTGTAGTAGTAGTGGTGTGTACAAGTTGTGAAGAAGGTGTGTCAAGTCGTGAAGAAGTCGTGAGATTGGTTCTAGCTACTATTAGAACTCGACATTTAGCTTAGTGTCATAAATTGGTGTAAGAAAAAGTTGTGTAATGGTTCTCCGCCACAAAGGAGTTTGTTGACATAGTGAAGAAAACTCTCGAGTACGTGACTCGGGGAGTGGAGTAGATCTAAGAGGTGCTTCGTAGCCGAACCACTATAAATCCTTGTGTTGTGGTTTGATCTTTCTATCTCTATCTTTTCTTTACTTTCATATTTACATTATAATTGTTTAGTTAGTTAGATTAAATTGTTTACATTGTGCAAGTATTGAATTTCACATAAATAAGAATCGAAGTTTTTGAAAACAAAGTTTTTAAAATACCAAATTGACGTAAAACTATTCAACCCCCCCCCTTTCTAGTTTTCCACAATATCTATGGTTGAATCAGCAAACTAAAAAAGCTCTTCATAAACAAACTGAAGAAGCGCAAACACCTGTGATATCACAGCTGATATCCCAGGTGATATCACAACTGATATCTCAGGTGATATCATGTTCCTCCATCACGAACACTGATTCAACAAAAACAAGAAGACGACACATCTGTGATATCACCTATGATATGAAAGGTTCTTCCAATAAGTTGAACAATATGATAATAAGACACTTGCAAAGATCCTTCTTCATGAAAATGAATGACCAAATAAGCTGATAACAGAGTATGCTAATAGGTTTGCAACAAGAAATGCATATGAGAACACTATTATCACTTGTGATGTTTCAAAAAAATAGTTAATGTTTGTTTAGTTGTTGTGATATCCTATTTAATATGTGTTTTATCACCTTATTTTATAGTTCTAATAGTGTGAAATCCAATGATTTGGCTTAATATGCGTTTGCTGTTATGTTTGAATTTATGTTTTAACAATTGGTACTGAAATCTTTTTGTTGGTAATATAAGATGCTAATGATAATATTCTATGTTCTCTACATAATGGTGTTAATGTGTTATCAATTGGGATACCTAACTAAAAATGTGAATTATCATATAAAATGTTAATGATTATGGTTTTGGTTATATATATATATATATATATATATATATATATATATATATATATATATATATATATATAACGTACCCTCCGCTCTGCTAACGAGCGTTGCCGTCACTTTGGTACTTAGGTTACCATTTGTACAAAGGGTAATGATGTACCCTCCTAATGGATGAAGCCTACACCTTCGTCCTACACATAATGGTGGCGTAAAGTCATTCATAATGGCTACCGCAAGGGAATCTGCCAACCTTTACCCAAAGCACTCACAGTGTCTAACCTCTGTCATAGTTCAGAGGGGCCTCCATCACTGTTCGAAGGGGCCCTCCATCACTGTTCGAAGGGGGCATCCATCACTGTTCAAAGGGGTCCTCCATCACTGTTCGGAGGGGCCCTCTGTCACGATTAGGAGGGGCCCTCCGTCCCTCCTTCGAAGAGCCTAATTCATGACTTGGTCATACCCACGTCCCCTCTTGCTCCTTAACTCCCCCGTTAATCCAGGAAGAGTGGGGCATTAAGCCCTAGCGGTTACCACAAATCATGGGACGCCCCCATGATCTCCTAAAAACGTGCAAACACTCTCCAAGGCTTTTCTTCACCTATAAATAGTCTTGGACGAGTCATAATTCTGGTATGTAATCTCTACTACGATACTTCACTACATTCTCACTTAAATTCATCATACCAAATACTTATTCACACATCGGAGGTGGTTCGCAGGGTCCAACCCCTGCGCAATCACTTAACGTAGTGTCTTCTATTTCTTATTTTCAGGTTATCTTGCACTCGGCATCACCACCATCACCCCTAATTCCGTTAATCATCATTAACATCCTGGTATGTGCATCTTTTTGTACAATCAGTGGCGCCATCCGTGGGACACGCAACAATAAGTCCCATTTTACCGAGTCAAATAACCGTTTTCCATAAATAATGGTCGAATTCAACCGCAATTCCCTACATCCTTGTTACCACATGGAAACACCACTAAAATATCCACTTTTATCTCGGATTACGGCTTGTGTTATGTTTCGAACTGGAGAAGAAGGGGCCTCTATTTCAGTTCGTTTTATGAAGAAGGCCCAAATTCAAGAGCCTTAATATGGGCCTCTGTTTCAGTTCGTTTTACGAAGAAGGCCCAAATTCATGAGCCTTCATATGGGCCTCTGTTTCAGTTCATTTTATGAAGAAGGCCCAAATTCATGAGCCTTCATATGGGCCTCTGTTTCAGTTCATTTTATGAAGAAGGCCCAAATTCATGAGCCTTCATATGGGCCTCTGTTTCAGTTCGTTTTATGAAGAAGGTCCAAATTCAAGAGCCTTCATATGGGCCTATATTTCAGTTCATTTTATGAAGAAGGCCCAAATTCTTGAGCCTTCATATGGGCCTCTGTTTCAGTTCGTTTTATAAAGAAGGCCCAAATTCAAGAGCCTTCATATGGGCCTCTGTTTCAGTTTGTTTTATGAAGAAGGCCCAAATTCAAGAGCCTTCATATGGGCCTCTATTTCAGTTCATTTTATGAAGAAGGCCCAAATTCATGAGCCTTCATATGGGCCTCTGTTTCAATTCATTTTATGAAGAAGGCCCAAATTCAAGAGCCTTCATATGGCTATGTTTCAGTTCATTTTATGAAGAAGGCCCAAATTCATGAGCCTTCATATGGGCCTCTATTTCAGTTCATTTTATGAAGAAGGTTCAAATTCAATAACCTTCGTAGGGGCCTCCTTCCGGGTTCATTTTACGAAGAAGGTTCAAATTCAATAACCTTCGTAGGGGCCTCTTTCTGGGTTCATTTTATGAAGAAGGTTCAAATTCAATACTCGTCGTAGGAGCCTCTGCTTGGGTTCATTTTACAGAGAAGGTTCAAATTCAATAACCTTCGTATGAGCCTCTGTTTTGGGGTTCGTTTTATGAAGAAGGTTCAAATTCATCAACCTTCATATGGACCTCTATTTGGGTTCATTTTACGAAGAAGGTTCAGCTTCAATAACCTTTGTAGGAGCCTCTATTTGGGTTTCTATTATGAAGAAGGAGCCTCTGTTTGGGTTCATTTTAAGAGGAAGGGTCGAATTCAACGACCTTTGTGGCAATCTTCTTGACCTTTATCGTAGCCTCTGTTGCAGCCCTCACAGTAGCCTGTAACCTCTGTGACAGCTTTTGTAGCAGCCTGCAATTTCTATTGCAGCCCTCATAGTAGCGTGTAACCTCTGTGGCAGTCTTTGTAGCAGCCTGCAACCTCTGTGGCAGCTTGCAACCTCTGTTGCAGCCCTCACAACAGCCTACAACCTCTATTAGAGCCTCCGTCCGAAGGAGAAGGCTCGAAATCAATAGTCCTTCGTTCTGGTATTCATGGCAACTTACGTTGAAACCTTGGTGAGGGTTCATTTAAAGAATTGGAACACATAATGGGACATTCAAGTAGGTTTGGAGACTTCCTTCGCACAAAGCCTATCACAAGATAGGCAACAAAGACCGTGCAACGATGACAGAGGATACCATTTATTAATCTGGTATGTTTTCTACGAAACTAATACGCGATATTGCCTCTGTTTCACTACAAAGCATATTATCTACATATGAAACTTTTGATGTTCATTAAGAATGCTATAAAACCATCTTTTAATAAATCTCTACATATGACACAATGATTATTAGAGATCCTACAACATCGGCAGAGGATACTTTATGTTCCTAGGACCTCTGTTAGAGCTTTAATAAGCCTTAATTAACTTTCTACCAAGCCTTACCATGTCACCTGTGATGATAAGTCCATTATAGACAAAGCCTCTTTTAATAAGGCATTTCAAACAAGCTCTTTTAAGATGAGACTCATATTCGTGTCTAGATAGTAACAAACTTTCTCATGGAACTTATATACTACTATTATATACTTTGATAAGACTACGGAGCATCACATATGCTGACATAAGCCTCTGTCTACACAACTACAGAGCGTAGCTTCTAATTTGTAAGTGTCTCTGTTGACACAATTACAGAGCATAGCCTCTATTCACATAATTTATATGCGTCTATGTAGACAAAATTACAGAGCCTCGACTCTGCTATTATAATTACATAACCTCATCGCATCTGCATATAAGATTACCACTTTCAAAACACTTTGTTTGTTTTCAATTCATGTATCGCATTCTTCTCATTTTTGGAAAGAAGCATTAATGGTAGGCGTCCTAGTTTTAATTTCTTCAAATGATGTAATCCTCCCTACCCAATTAATGACATAACGTATTTCCCTCAAATCTCTTGTTTCATTTTATACATCAAAGATTTATTCAGCCAAGTAATTCAAGTTTCAATGTTCGAAGGATGGTTCAAGATACTTATATCTTGTATATAAACAACATCCATTACAATTCACATTAACTTTCCTAAGAGTCTTAGAGTATTCCAAGCCCTTTGTACCGAAAGGATAAAGACGGAGTGGGTCTCGACCCTCTGTCAGCAGTCAAATTATACGATTGCTAAAAATCTTGGTTCAAAGTACACACAATAAGGTTATCTATCTACTATAGCCTTAGGTTGTATATTAATGTTAATAAATAACGTTAGAGAAGAGAAGCATGATAACAAAAGCGGGACACCGTCCCTCATTAGTAGATTAAAATAATGCTAACATACATAGCATAGGGCCGAAGCCCATAAGACAAACAAAAATTGTTCATAGAAGGGCTGAAGCCCAGAGAGCATAAAAGGTGAGGGAAATCACTCCCCACCTACGATACTTAAAATCCTAAACAAGGGATATTATTTTAACATGCATAAAGGCCACAGCCTAGCAAAAGAAAGTAAGTAAATTGTGCAAGGACTACTACTTTGCTTAAATGAAGTCGTAAGCTTCATACACATACAAAATATATGATCTTCAAGGTTTATATTACTTAATGATTAATCCTTGTTCGATTTTTTTTATAAGGAAGTATTTCTTTTTAACTTTAAGTCGAAATCAATACATTTGAAGTGTACACATCACTTTTGACACAGGAGCTTGATGATATACCCTCCGTTCAGTTTGAAGGTCTCCCCTTCATACTCACTTCGGATACTACATTCCGACACACTTGGAAAACCTCCTAAAATCTTTATTGGTGTAAAACTAATCATCTTTGATCTAGTTACCAATTGGGAATTCGCGAATCGAAGCCTTAAGCCCTTCGGGGTATGGCCTCCGATGATACTAGGACGGGATACTACTAAGACCAAGTCAAACCCACATTCACAACCCTATCGAGGCTTTCCCGGCAATATAGGGATCGTGGGACATTAACCAAGTGGTTACCTAAAATCATGGGACATCCCCATGATCCTCGGATCAGGTGCGGGAACTTGACAGAACCTAATACACACACTCCTTATATAACAACGGGTTGCACGACTACTTAAGTCTAATCTCACGCCTCTTATGAAGTCGTAACATTAGACTGGGGGGGCTTAATGGGGTATCCACCACGATAGAGTGGGCTATTAAAAACAAGTATAGCTACTTTTATATTGGATTTGATAAAACAAAAGTAGTAGAAATTGTTACCAAGTCTTTTTAACAAAGCAATGATAAGTCTAAAGCCATGCACTCTTCGCATGCATAACATTAGACGGGGGGGGGGGGGGGGGACTTGATAACGTACCCTGCTCTCTGCTAACGAGCGTTACTGTCACTTTGGTACTTAGCTTACCATTTGTACAAAGGGTAATGATGTACCCTCCTAAAGGATGAATCCTGCACCTTCGTCCTACACATAATGGTGGCGTAAAGTCATTCATAATGGCTACCATAAGGGAATCCGCCAACCTTTACCCAAAGCACTCATAGTGTCTGATGATGTACCCTCCGATTAGCTCGAAGGATCCCCCTTCGAGTCTGATTGCAACCTACATAATCGAAGGCTCTGGCTAGCCTCCTTAAACTTTCTTTGGCATAAAACTAATCATCAATGATCTAGTTACCAAGTGGGAATTCTCCAATCGAAGGATTAAGCCCTTCGGGGTATCTCTCGATAAGTTTTAAGGACGGAACAATGCCAAGTCCAAATATTGGTGAGACCAAGTCTTACCCACGTCTCCTCTTTCTCTTTAGCTCCCCCGCTAAACCAGGAGGAGTGGGACACTAAACCCTAGCGGTTACCACAAATCATGGGACGCCCCCATGATCTCTCTCAAATGTGTGACCACTCTCCAGGAAAGTTTTCTTCACCAATAAATAGTCCTGGACGATGACAAATCTGGTATGCAATCTCTCTTGCCTTACTTTACTACATTTACACTTAAACTCTCATACCGATCACTTATTCACACGCCGGAGGTGGTTCGCAAGGTCCAACCCCTGCGCAATCACTTAACGTAGTGTTTTAGTATTTCTTATTTCAGGTTATATCCGAGCTTGGCGTAATCACAAGACCCCTCATTTCCTTTGATCACCATCGAAGGCCTGGTAGTGCGAATTATTGTACAATCAGTGGCGCCATCCGTGGGACACACTACAATTAGTCCCATTATTTCCAAGTAGAATAACCAAGTCAAATACACTCACTATTATTCCGGCATGAATCCTGAAAGAGAAGTTACACCCCCACCGGGTTTCTCGTCTTTAACCCCTTAGCCCGTAACTGACACCAACAATCTTCCGCCAATCATGGCCTCCACATTTACCACACGATCTCACCCTGAAATAACGCCCAACCACCACGCATCCACATCAGCTAATCCAGAGCTCATCATTAGCCCCGCCTTTGTCGATGCTAATTACGAAGAGCTAGAGTCCTTGTTAAGGGCTCGAAGGAGGCAAGTCAGAAACACGGAGATGCGAAGGGAGTTAGAATATTCCAGCGAGGAGTGTGATGAGGAGATCGAGATGGAGACGAGGCCTTCGGTCCCTAGGACTCATCACCCCATCTTGCGTATTGGGCCTCCTACGGGTAGAAGGGTTGGAGGAAGGAATGTAGGCTTTGAGGGAGTTCCCGAAAGAGCTCCCACGAGGAGGGAAGGAACTGTTGCTGAAGGCTCTAATGGGAGGAGCCAGCAGAGGGAAAACATGGAGGTAAACCTACCTTCACTACTAGAGGCACATATGGGGAGGACCGAAGGAGGAGTTCCACTGCAGCCCTCCCATGCATCTGGTGTGGGAGGTAACCCAGGTTCATTCAACACAGGAGGAAGTCTCCCTCCCGTTGGCGTGTATTCCCAGTTTCTGGTTCAAAGTTATCCTCCAAACCTTTATCCCCCCATGAATGGGCAACCTGGTGATGAGGCGAAAAATGATCCGTTTTTAGGGGGTCATTTAAGCCGGAATTCGAATTTATTTGATCAAATATTGCCCTAAATCGTTCCTTTTGTGATTTTAGGTACTGTGGGAGTGAAATCTGGAAAAGGAAGCAATTCGGACGTTTTTGGAGCATAAAAGTGAAGAAAATGCCAAAGTCTTAATTTTCCATGCTGGGAACAGTAGGTGACGGCGTCAAGAGCAACTCCCTGACGGCGTCAAGAGCAAAATTCCATGATGATCCAGAAGAGATTTGACGGCGTCATGAAGGTAGGGCGTCAAGAGTAAAAGTCACGACGGCCTGGAAATGATTAAGTCTTGACGGCGTCAAATGTAGATCAAGGCAGTCCGAGATTAGTTTTGGCGGCAAGGTGACGGCGTCACAATGTTTGTCTTGACGCCGTCAGACCCCTTTTTCTATATATAGTTTTCTAATTTTTCACATAAAAGAGAGAAGTTTTGGGAGAAACCCTAAGTACGATTTTGGTGTAACTTTACAGGTTTTTCAAGGGTTCCAACCCCTTGATACCTTGCATGTGTAATCAAGATAAGTGTTCTTTTAATTCAATCAATATGTCTATGTATTGGTTGTCTATATCTTGTTCTTGTCTTAATTCCATCATGCTAGGCTAGATCTATCTTGTGTTTGCTTGGATCTAATGAAACCTAGATGTTGATTATGTGTTGATTACTTGTTTATTCTTGTCTTGGATGAATGATTTATATGTTAGGCTTAAGAAAACTGGCAGATCTCCAATTGGTAACATGCTTGAACGTCTTAAGAAACATGAACCGACGCGCACTAGGTCTTTATTGGTTGTATTTAATGCATGAGCCACTGTTTACAATCCCTATAGTTGTGCTGGGCATGGTGTAGGAGGAGATAAGAGCTCATAGAATTGGGGAGTTAAGTGTGCCACCCCATGAATGGTATTAAGGAATACGATCCATCATCCATGCAATTATAACAAGTAATTAACATGTAAAAGATGTCTAGGGAGTAGTGAAATCTAAGTAAACACATTTTTCTCCAATTACTGCTCACAACTTTAGTATAAATTAGTTTATTTTCATTTCTAGTATTTTATTTTGATTGCATCTTAGTATTGGGTTAGTTGATTAGCAACTAATTCCGCCCAAATCCTTCAAACCCGAGATTTTAACTTGCTTTTCATAAAATATAAAAATACAAAAAGAATCTTCCCTCACCTTTAGAACTAGTATTTAGGTTTTCTAATCCTAGCGACACTATTCCTAGCTGAACGATCAATCCCCCGGTACTTGTCACTATACTATACTACAACGATCAGGTACACTGCCTGGTGGGGGTTGTAAGCTTCTTAGGATCCCTTGAGAGGTAAAGCCTGGTGCGATTCCCACGTATCAAGTTTTTGGCGCCGTTGCCGGGGAATAGTTATTGTCTAGGTTAGAATTTCTTTTTATTAGGTCTACTTGCTAGATTCCTTTCTAGTAAGATTTTATTTTTATTTTTAGGTTTTCTTTAGTCTATCTCATTTCTTTGTGTCTTTGTTCGTAACTCTGCACCACCCAACATCATGGAAGGTGGTAACATCTTTGAACCCATCATCCCACCACAACAAAACCCACCACTAGAGCCCCTTAGGCCCCGAACCTTAGGATAGTATTCCCGACCTAGCCACCAAGGCTACCGAAACACCATTAAGCTCACCGGAGCCAATGTGACCCCCTTGCGATCCGACACCATCCGGTTGGTGCAAAGCGGATGTGCATTCCATGGACTTCGTTCCGAAGATCCAAACCAACATCTTAAGGATTTCCTCAAAATCGTAGATTCCATAGACCTAGATGTTGCAACTAGAGAGACAACCCGATTACGCCTATTCCAATTCTCTCTACGGGATCAAGCTAGTCAATGGCTTGAGCGTTTACCCGCGGGATCCATCACCACATGGGATGATCTCACCACTCGTTTCCTTGCTCAATTTTTCCCACCGGGGAGAACTACTAAGCTTAGAAATGACATCTTGATGTTCCAACAACGTCAAAATGAATCTCTTTATGAAGCATGGACTCGTTTGAAGGACTTACTCCAAAAAGTCCCTCATCATGGCATAGATCTTTGGCTCCAAGTCCAAATTTTTTATGACCATATCGACATCTCCATGAGGCGAGCCATTGATCAATCGGCCGGTGGTAAGCTACGTGATCTTAGTGCGGAACAATCATGGGAACTCATAGAAGATCTTGCTCTCTATGACAACGAAAGTTGGAATGATCTCCGTGATTTGAACAAAACGGTCAAGGCAATATCTTTGCCTTCGAACAACTCTAGCACTCCCGACCGTAGGATCATGGAACTTGAGGACCAAGTCAAGTTTCTCATGAAATCTTACGAAGCTCCTAAGCCTTCAAGTCAAGTGAACAAAATCACTTCTTCATGAGAATTATGTAGTGGTCCCCACGACACTCGTGATTGTGTGGAACTCCCCGGAACAGCTTTTGCGGACTACGCATCCTCGCGTACTGACGAAGCGGGAGATAAGTGGTACACTTTCAAGCCCGAGCCAAACACTTACGGTGATTCATACAACCCCTCTTGGAAAAATCACCCAAACCTTAGGTGGAAGCAAAATCAACCCAATTCTTCCAATCCGCCTAATCGTTACCAACCAAACGGTCCACCATCCAACCGTACTTTCAACAACAATCCTTCTAACAACTATGGTAGTACCAACAATCTTGAAGGGTTGATGTCTAAGTTCATGGAATCTCAAGAAGCTCGCATATCTAAGTTTGAAGCCGATTTCAAACAAAAGCAAAGCGAGATGACCACTAGAATTGACGCATTGTTGAAAGTTCTCAATGACCGAGAAATGGGAGCACTCCCAAGCGACACGGTCAAGAATCCGAAACTAAACGTTAATTCCATATATTCAGTTTCGTCACCCACTTCGTGTCCACAATACTACTCGGTTAAATCAACGAGCACGTGTTTCAAACAAAACCAAATTCTTCAAAAGGACCAATCAAATAAAACACCCAATATAGAACCGGTCAAAAGTATAGTTGAAACACCTCCTACGCAAGACCTTGACGATGAATTCAAAGAAATTCACCTCGAACGCCCCGTCATTGATGTCTTAGCGCGTGCTCTTTACTATAGTGCCCTCCTAGAAAAATATGAGAAGTTTAAACTAGGTAAAAATGGGACCGCCTTCGTTCAAAACAAGTTGCCTAAAAAGCTCGATGATCCGGGTATATTTGTTTTGCCTTGTAAGATAGGAAGATCCAAAGCTTTCGACACACTAGCCGATTTAGGGTCAAGCCTCAACTTGATTCCCTTATCCTTATTCACCGCTCTTAAGTTAGGAAAGCTAGAGGAAACGGAGGTATTGATAGGGCTAGCGGATGGGAGTACTGCCCACCCGGTTGGAATGATTAAGGATGTAGTTGTTCACGTAGGAAAGTTAACTATATTAGCGGATTTTCACGTCCTAGACATGGTTAGTGACACTACATGCCCATTATTGGTAGGGAGAGGATTTTTAGCAACCGCTAGTGCCATGATAGATTGCAAGGAATCTAAGATAGCGGTAGGTGAAGGCGATACTTGGTCGGTGTATGATGTAAAGAAGCATAGTTATGATTGTGATGATGAACCGACACCGCATTGGGTAGAGATGAATAGGAGACCGTCTAGATATGGACCTTGGATAGAAAGGAACTTTATAGGACCTCAATGCCCATTTTATCTAGAAAAAGATTTCGTTGAAAAGACACATTCGGTAGAACAACTCATAGCTAGAGATGAAGAGCTAGATCCATTTGAGGACCCCTTGGTCTTTAGGAAGATGATTGAGTTCTTGAGCGTAATGCCTATTAATATAGAGATAAATAAGTGGAAAAGAGAAGGAGACAAGTGTGAATGGAGGTGGGACAAACCACCTAAAGAAGGTGACGGATCATGGCATATGAGAATGACTTTGTATGATCCGGATGGAGAAAAGTTTGAAAGGTCATACCATACTAAGGAAACCGATAGGAAGTTGAAACCTAAGTTTGATCCCAAAGATGTCCTCAATGAGGAACTCACCCGTATCACGTAGTAACCCATGACCTTGAGTCTAGCTACAAGACTCGTAAATAAAGAAAAGCGCTTCTTGGGAGGCAACCCATGTTTTGTGTGATTTTATTTTTTGTTTGTTTGTTATTTGTTTCCGTATGCATGCTTAATTCTTATTGTTGGTAGATCATGTTTCTAAATTAAGAAGTGGAAATACTTTACTTTGTTGTTTTGGCCTAGTCTTAACTCCACCTAAAAGTATTTTTTGCAAAAGATAAGTGTAAGGGGAAACCCCAAATATGTTTTCAAAGAAACAAACTGATCATGATTCTCCACAATATTAAATGAACATGTATATTCATATTTTTTAGAGTCAAATGCTTGTATTGAGTCATGATGAAGTTTTGCAGGATTTTCCAGGAAGTAGGACCAAGTTTTTCCAGAAATTTTCCGGAAACTTAACATAAGGATTTCTGCAGGTCAATTCTGACGGCGTCAGGAGTTTACTCTTGACGGCGTTAGGTGTAAAAATCTGGAAATTTTACCGGTTTTGTTTTTCTAACGGAGTCTTATGGTTTTTGTGAATTATTAAGTTTTATAATCTCCAGGAGATCTGCAAACTTCATTCCACAAGCATTATATCTTATCTTGTTTTCTAGGATTTAGTAACTTATATAGGATGCCACCGATTTTACGCGAGGTTGTCTTGTCTATTTTATCAGGTTTTACAGGTTATGTATGACAAGAAGATGATTTATATTCTGGAAGGGAAGCTTTGATTGTTCATTTTCTTGGAGGAAGATTTAACCTGGCCACCATATTATCCATACCGAGCGAATCAGGGGAGTATTTGATTTCATTCTCTTTACTTTTTCACTTTTACATTCTTTACTTGAACATTGGGGACAATGTTCATCTTAAGTGTAAGGGGAGGGTAAAAAGATGATACCTTACATATGCACTTTCGCTTGAGTTTGTTTTGTTTAATGGTAGATATGTAATAAAACTATGAGAAATACTTGTTAGTGCAATTTTAGCGCCAAATTTAAATTTTTTTACAACATTTAGGAGTAAAACTTTAGCCATAGCAAGCATCTCATGGATAGGAGATTGTATGACTAGCACATAACCGTATATTCAGAAAAATTTTCCACCCAAATATGTGAGGTTCGCCTTTAGATTTGATAGGAAAAGCATTTATTATTAGTGCTTATGAGTGTACCGGTAGCATTTAGATTCTAGAACTTGCGTTAGTGATGCATCCCAAGACCGCTAGTGAGACTACATTCGTGTAGTAGGATTTACTACATGATAAGAGGCATTAGGATCACCCTTGTGTTAAACCCATATTATGATTACTTGACCATTTAAGTCATATTACTTGGCTAGTTAAGTCAACTAATTTTTCCCATACCCTTAGCGTTGTACTCATTTTTAGTACACGAAACCCCTAGTACACCCCTCCGAGCCTATCTTTTCGTTTCTAACTTTAAGCATTTTACTTAAAGGAAGAATTTGTTACACCCCACTTAAATGTACAACCAAATCGCCTTAGCCTTCCATGTATGCGCTCATTTTTAGTGCATTATTGTTATTTGTTAAACCCTAAGTTAACTTTCTAATTGATTACATGGTTGCTAAGTCGAGTCATATCCTTTTACATATTGTTTTGGGACGATTGGGACTCATGGGTAAGTACTTATTTTATGGAGTAATGGGGAAGAACATCACTTATTACCCCCATATGTACGTTAATCTTAAAAGTGCTCCAAGTGTTTTATTTTTCTTAATTCGAGTCATTAGTTTAGTTTATTGTAAAGTATGTAAAGATTCAAGTGTAAGGGGAATTCTCATCCCCTATGATGTATTATTTTGGATGGTAGGGAAAGAGTGTATGCAAAAAAAAAAAAAATAAAAATAAAAATAAGGAAAAAAAAATTTGAAAAATTAAAAAAAAAAAAAAAAAAAAAAGAATCGAATAAATCAAGAAAAAGAAAAAAAAAATAGAAAAAGGAAAAAAAAAACATACGGACTACCATCCCTTTTCATTCTATATTCATTTTATGTTTTTGTTATTTTTCATTTATTAGCTTAAGTCGAGTCTAGTCTTGGCTTAGCAACGCCACATTGTACATGTGATTAACCAAGATTGTTAACTCGCCACCTGTAAAACTTTCTTTATCCAACAAAACCGTGTATTTCATATCCCTACACCTAACGTTACAACATTTTAAAAGACCTCTTTGATAGTTTATCCTAGGTGCTTACGCCATGTGGTGGAGGTTTGAACCTTTCCCAAGCCTATGGTAATCTATTTTGCTATGACAGGTAGTGAGAGATATCTTCCGTTTCCATATTGTAATTTACATTTTATTACACCCGAGAGATGTGAGTATCTAAACACTATTTGTGAGGTGCTAGTGTATGACCTCCGTGCTTGTCTATTGGTCTTTAGTGGAACGATTATTTGTTGTAATTACTTTTATATTAGTGTTAAATGACCCCTAACTTGTATTTTGACTAGAATAAAAGCGCATTTGCTTGAGGACAAGCAAATCTCAAGTCTAAGGGTATATGATGAGGCGAAAAATGATCCGTTTTTAGGGGGTCATTTAAGCCGAAATTCGAATTTATTTGATCAAATATTGCCCTAAATCGTTTCTTTTGTGATTTTAGGTACTTTGGGAGTGAAATCTGGAAAAGGAAGCAATTCGGACGTTTTTGGAGCATAAAAGTGAAAAAAACGCCAAAGTCTTAATTTTCCATGCTGGGAACAGTAGGTGACGGCGTCAAGAGCAACTCCCTGACGGTGTCAAGAGCAAAATTCCATGACGATCCAGAAGAGATTTGACGGCGTCATGAAGGTAGGGCGTCAAGAGTAAAAGTCATGACGGCCTGGAAATGATTAAGTCTTGACGGCGTCAAATGTAGATCAAGGCAGTCCGAGATTAGTTTTGGCGGCGAGGTGACGGCGTCACAATGTTTGTCTTGACGCCGTCAGACCCCTTTTCCTATATATAGTTTTCTAATTTTTCACATAAAAGAGAGAAGTTTTGGGAGAAACCCTAAGTACGATTTTGGTGTAACTTTACAGGTTTTTCAAGGGTTCCAACCCCTTGCTACCTTGCATGTCTAATCAAGATAAGTGTTGTTTTAATTCAATCAATATGTCTATGTGTTGGTTGTCTATATCTTGTTCTTGTCTAAATTCCATCATGCTAGGCTAGATCTATCTTGTGTTTGCTTGGATCTAATGAAACCTAGATGTTGATTATGTGTTGATTACTTGTTTATTCTTGTCTTGGATGAATGATTTATATGTTAGGCTTAAGAAAACTGGCAGATCTCCAATTGGTAACATGCTTGAACGTCTTAAGAAACATGAACCGACGCGCACTAGGTCTTTATTGGTTGTATTTAATGCATGAGCCACTGTTTACAATCCCTATAGTTGTGCTGGGCATGGTGTAGGAGGAGATAAGAGCTCATAGAATTGGGGAGTTAAGTGTGCCACCCCATGAATGGTATTAAGGAATACGATCCGTCATCCATGCAATTATAACAAGTAATTAACATGTAAAAGATGTCTAGGGAGTAGTGAAATCTAAGTAAACACATTTTTCTCCAATTACTGCTCACAACTTTAGTATAAATTAGTTTATTTTCATTTCTAGCATTTTATTTTGATTGCATCTTAGTATTGGGTTAGTTGATTAGCAACTAATTCCGCCCAAATCCTTCAAACCTGAGATTTTAACTTGCTTTTCATAAAATATAAAAATACAAAAAGAATCTTCCCTCACCTTTAGAACTAGTATTTAGGTTTTCTAATCCTAGCGACACTATTCCTAGCTGAACGATCAATCCCTCGGTACTTGTCACTATACTATACTACAACGATCAGGAACACTGCCTGGTGGGGGTTGTAAGCTTCTCAGGATCCCTTGAGAGGTAAAGCCTGGTGCGATTCCCACGTATCACCTGGCAATCAGCATTCCTCACAAACTGCTGTACCCTATAACCATCCCATGATATACCCTCCGTATACCATGTATAATGGTTACCCTCCAAACGCGAATACACCTCATCCTTTCTACACTAATCAACCCTCTTCAGGGGTTCCCCCTCCTTATAATCCATACCATAATGTTCCCATGAACATATCACCTTACACCCACTCATACGCAGAGCCTGCAGGTCCTACGACACCCTTTGTAAGATGGATCGAAGACTATCCCTTGCCGGATGGTATAAAGATGCCTTCACATATAGGCACCTATGATGGGAAGGGGGATCCAGATAATTTCCTGCATTTGTTCGAAGGAGCCATAAGGATGCAGAAATGGGTCATGCCCGTAGCCTGTCACATGTTTACGTACACCCTCCGAGATTCCACACGTATTTGGTGGAATGGGCAGAAACCGGGAAGCATCACCAACCTTGATGATTTGACGGCTAAGTTTCGATCTCACTTTAGCCAATAGAAGAAGTTCACAAGAACACACCTCACGGTGCACAACATTAAGCAGAAGGAGAACGAAAGCACAAGAAATTTCGTTACTAGGTACACTGACGAAACTCTGCGGATTCTAGGCTTACACGAAGAGCAACAGATTTCTGGCTTCGTCCATGGCCTACGCAACCGAAATCTTGTGGAATTCTTATCTACAGATCTTCCGGCAACATACAAAGGCCTGATGGAAAAAACATACACGTGGATAGAAGCCAAAGAGATATCTACTAATGGGGCTCCGATAGAGAACAATAAAGGAGCGAAGCCGCCTTCATGGGAAGGACCGAAGAACAAACACAAAAGCCATAATAGGTTTACTCCCTACAACAAGGGTCCAAACCATGGTTTATTGGGAAATCTCACGAAGTCTCCGAGAGAGATTTTAGCGACAGAGAAAGTTACCAAAGCCTTCGAATCACCCCCTCGCATGGTGGGAAAAAGCAAGAATAGAGATACTACTAAGTATTGCCACTTCCATGAAGACTTTGGTCATGAAACAAATAGCTGTCGAGAATTGAAAAAGCAGATAGAAGAGGCAGTAAAATCCGGGCAATTAACACATCTCGTAAAAGGGATAAGAAAGGGCAAAGAGAAAGCCACTGATACGCAACTGGGAAGGGATAATACCCCTCAGGAAGCTCCTATCCTAATGGTTCGATGGGATTCCTCCTGATTAAAAAGAAAGGCCTCTGAAAGGGAAACATACGATGCAGGGGAAATAACGTTCCCGTCCGAAGCAGGGGGATTCCCTTTAAAGGATCCAGTGATCATTAAGGTCGTAGTCTCGAATGTGGAGGTTAACAAAGTTTATGTGGACTGTGGAAGTTCTTGCGAGATAATCTACGAAAATTTCTTTAGGAAACTCAGCCCTACAATCAGATCCAAACGAGTAGAGTCAAGAATGCCTCTGGTAGGTTTCTCAGGGGAATGATCGTGGCCCTTGGGAGAAATACCTCTAGAAGTAACACTCGAAAGTCGAAAGCTTGCGAGAACCGAAATCCTCAAATTTGTCATCGTAAAATCCAAGTCACCCTACAACATGTTAATCGGACGAATTTCCATGCAAAAGATGGGCATTGTGGTCTCTACGGTGCATGCAATAGTGAAATTCCAAACCGCGAACGGTGTCGGAAGCATATTCTCTAGTTATCACTAAGGAAAGCACCAGAAAGCCCAAAAGAATAAGGAAGAAGGTAATCGAAAGCGTACGATGGGTATGAGAGAAGGCTCCGGTTCCAAGGAGCATATGGCACTAGACGAATCTCGATCAATACGAAAGGTGGAAATGGTGAAGCGACTCCCCGCCACTTTCAGAGAAAGATTGGAAAAACTGCTCGAAGCCTATGAAGATGTGTTTGTAGGAAAATATTCAGACATAACAGGAGTTCCGAGGTTGCTCACAATCGGCAGCAGGCCTTTTAGCACGGAACACAAGCTCAATGTATCCAAACACATCGAACCGGTCAAGCAGAAGCCTCATCAGGTGACACCTGAACGAAGTGCAGCAATTAAGGAAGAAGTAGACAAACTCACAGCGGCAGGGATTCTCCGAAGGGTAGAAAACGCACGGTGGGTTACTAATCTAATTGCAGCCCAATGGAGAAATGGAGAATGGATAATACAGGTTAACTTCAAAGACATCAACAAAGCTTGCCAAAAAGAAAGCTATTTGTCGGTAGAAGAACAACAACCATTACCTGGAGTTAGTTCGGAATGCTTCCTTAGTACGAATATGGGATGCCATCAGATACAGATGGCGAAAGAAGACAAAGAAAAAACAGCCTTTCATGTAGGCAGAAGCTCCTACTACTTCAAACGAATGCCCTCCGGTTTACGGAACACCGAAGCCACTTACAATAGGCTGATTCGAAGGGTTTTTGAAAAACAGATAGGGAGGAACCTGAGAATTTGCGAAGGATACTTAGTCACGCAAAGCAAGACAAAAGAAGATCTCCTCCATGATGTTGAAGAAACCCTCATGCAGCTAAGGAGGATCAACCTAAAGCTAAACCCAATAATGTGCTCCTTCGGTATTGAAAAGGAAGGGTCAAACGAACACCCGTTCGTAAGACAAAGGATTCGGACCAATCCAAACAATGAAGAAACCTCCCCAGAGATGCAAACTCGGAGAACGCAAGGGAGGATTCAAAACAACTTGGAAACACTAAAGGCGTTTTTGTCTAAGGGTGTCAACAGGTCTTCATCTCTTTACAAAGTCCGCAATGAAGTCATCAACAACATATCCTATGAATGGAACAAGGAAGCTGAAACATCCTTCCAAATATGGAAGAATTTCATGGAGATCTTGCCAACGGTTGTGCCCCCAACCAGAGGAGAAGTGTTGTTCTTACACATAGCAGCGTCCCCTGATGAAATCGGTGCAATGCTCTTCGCGGAGAGAAGACGCATACAGATACCAATATATTTTGTTAGCAGGGATCTACCAGATGTGGAACAAAGCTACGCAGCATCAGAAAAGCTAATCCTAGCTTTGGTTCACACCACAAGACGTCTCTGAAGGTATTTCAAAGATCACCCCATCAGAGTACTTACGGATAAGCCATTCGAAAGGACATTTCTGAACCCTGATGGAACACGGAGAATGGTCAAATGGGCTAAAGAATTGGAGGAATATGACATAGAATATGGAGAAAACGATCCTTTCAAAGGACAAAGTAATGAACCAGCTGAAACATGCGAATCAAGTATGTCCTCTAACAAAAGAGTCTTCCAAGCTAAACGAAAGGAAAAACACCACCTAGGTGATTCAAAGACACGTTCGTTCCCACACAATCAAAAATAAGAAGAACGTCTCGAATCCGGAGCTGAGCAGCAGGCTTCGACAAAGTAACGAACCTTTTACACTCCGAATCACAGGCTTCATGCTACCTGTTTAATTGCAAGCATAATAAACAAGGGAGATTTCTGGAACATACTTCGAGGAAGAATATGTGGCATAAGTCCAAATCAAAAGTAGCAAGGCTTACGCGTCAGCAACCCTCCTTCAGCATACGAATGACTTGCCATATCCTTCGTAAGTCCTACGTACAAGACTTGCACTTTTTTATTATGTATTAAACTCTTGTCTTTCGGGAAAAAAGCATTAAGGGTAGGCGTCTTAGTGTTCATTTGTATAAATGATGTAATCCTCCCCTACCCACTTAATGATATCATATGTTTCCCTCGAATCTTTTGTTACATCTAACAATAAAGATTTGCTCAGCCAAGTAATTACAAGTTCAATGTTCGAAGGATGGTACAAGATACTTATGTCTTGTATGCTATTAAACATCCAACACAATTCACATTAACTTTCCTAAATGGTCTTAGGGTATGTGAAGCCCTTCACACTTAAAGGATGGAGACAAAGCGGGTCGCAACCCTCTGTTAGCAATTAAATTATACGATTGCTATAAAATCTTGGTTCAAAATACACACAATAAGGCTCCTTGTTCTAAGCCTTATGATGTATATTAACGTTTAACTAATAAACGATGAAGAGAAAAACATATAAGCAAAGATGGCAGCATACCCATTGAATTTAACCATTACTAAAACGCAGCATATACTTTACGCTACTCAAAAGATGATAAATATTGTCTAAGTGCAACATAAACATAAATTGTTCAGAACATAAGACCATAGCGTACACAACATAAATAAAGATTGTCTTAAAGGGTACACGCCACCCTTGGAGCCAAATTACTGCAAACATTGCGGCCTTCACTTACCAGGGGACTTGGGGCTTTCTTGTTGAACCTGGGATGCCTCGGGACTGGCTTTGCTAGGGGAAGATGCTTTTACCAAGTCAGTCTTCGGAGAGGGGGGCTGCACAGCAGAACCTTTGCCTGGGGACTGGGGCTTCTCAGTGACCACTTTCGGGGATGAGGGCTTCTCAGGAGTTACTTTCGTAGATGCAGGTTTCACAGGGGTATCCTTCCTACTCACAGACGTTGGCTTCAGCCTACGTGGCTTCTTTGAAAGAAGCGTCTCAACTAAGGCCATTGGATCCTTGGTAGCATCAACAAGGAAGGGGTACTCTGCAGCTGCGAGGAGGTTGCTTGCATGATCATACTCTGCTTTATGAGTCGCAAGGTAATAAGCTACCTCAGACAATTCCACAGGCTTGCCAATCGCAGCAACTTCCTCTAGTGTAGTGCATTTCCCATGATAGATGGCAGAATTGACAACATCACCTATCATTTTCCCCACCTCGTCGCTATGATATAACTCCATGGCTATGTACGGAATGACCTTCGAGACAACAACAACCCTATCTTTTTTAAGCGCATTATACTTGCGCTTGAGGCCACCGAGATCTTCACGTAGCTTGATCTCCAGCTCACCCAACTTTGACATCTCTTCCTCGTGACCCTCACATTTGACCTCCAACTCAGCAATCTCCTCTTTGTACCCTACAACCTTTGTTCCTCTTTTCGGAGCTTCTTACATTCTGCCTTCACCTTGTTTAGATCCTTCTCCAAGTCTGCGATGTCAGTACGAAGGTGATTGGCTCCAAACGGTCAACCTAAATTGATCAAAGGATGGTCAACAAGGTCAAACTGCCTAGAGTCAATGCTCCGCGGAATATAGGGTTTCCCCGGGTCGTTATGTCCCGACGAGGTGTGAATGGTTATCAAACGGATCTGTGATCGGGAGAATTTGGACAGAAAAGGGGTTTGAGATTGATTATACTACTGAAATGTACAAGGAAATAGCTTGACTAAGCTATAATAACATATACGTGAAATCAGAAAAACCAGAAACGTTTAAAACCTAAAACGCGTATGTTTACATTTAAAATAACGTAAACGTACAAAATGAAAAGTGAAAACTGAAATCTGAAAACCCCCAGGGGGTGAAAATGACTTTTTTACAAACTAAAGGATAAATGAAAATTTTTAGAAAAAGAAAATAAATTTTTACACTAATTACTTATTTAATATTAATTAAATTCTATTTAATACTAATTATTAATATTTAAATTACTTAAATACAAGATAATATTATCTAAATAATAGAAAAATAAAAATTAAATTTCTAAAATTAAAAAATAACTAAAAACAACTTTTAAAATTACAAATATGTCTTTTTGTCTTTTTGTGATTTTTATATTAATTAATTACTAATTTAATATTAATTAACTAATTAAACTAATTAGAATTATAAAAAATACTAAAAAAATTTAGAAAATTAAGAAAATTTTTATAAATCTAATTAACCATCACAGGAATTCTAACAAATTATAAAAAGTTTGTTTTATATGTTTTTACACTATTTTACTAATTAATATTTTAAATATTATTTAATTACTAATTAAAATATTTAAATTATAAAAACTAGAAGATGAACAGTAGAAATTATAAGAAAATTACTAAAATTATTTTATAACTTATAAAGGCTAGGAAAAATATAAAAACTAGGGTTTACTTGATAAAAACTAATTTTGCTATTTAATACTTAATTATTAATTAATTATTAATAAAAGTAATATTAAATCTAATTAATACTAAATTATAAAATAAAAATCTGAGAAAATTACTAAAATTACTTTAATATAAAATAAATTTAAGAAAAATATAAAAATACAAAGTGCTTAATAAAAATCTAAAAAAGAAAATTAAAATGATAAATCAAATTAAATAGAAACTATCACTTATAATTAAAATTGGTTTTTCTTGATTTTTCTTTTACAAAACTATTTTTATACTAAAAACAGACAACTTTTATAAAAACAACTTTTTTAAGACTTAAAAATAAGCAAAATGGAGGCTTAAGGGCTTGACAGTTGACTTTGGTCAACTGTCATGGACAAAGGCTAATGTAAGCAGCTAGGGGGGGGGGGGGCACAAGGGTGAAATAAGCTAAAAATAAGTTATTAGGACATGGATGAACAAGAACCAAAGAGATTGTACCACTAAATAAGCAATTAAGCCAAGATAAGCACTTATATTTCTTAGTTATACACTGAAAATGGGACAATCTTTAGGGATGAATTCAGGTGGGGTCCACTGAGCCTAAGCTCAAACTTTTGCTCAAAAGTGATAGATGTCCAAGAGGGGGGGGGGTTGAAAGAACCCAAGGTGGGGTTGTGGGACCCACTGTAGTGGCCAGAAAGAACCACCAAAGTGGTGGTGGTGGTGTGGTGATCTGCTGCAGCAGGGGAGGTGATGCCCCTGCAGCTGAGTTTGAAGGTGTGTGGACCCCACAGAAAAATTAGCAAAAATGATGTGAAGGTGGGACACTGAATACTAGCTGGGGGACATCAATCCCAAGAAGTTTCAAAGCATGAATCCAAATAGAAAAATCATTAAAATTCCTGCCATTTTTTGCATTTCTGTCAAATGGTAATTTTGACTTTTTTGTGAAAACTTGGAGTGTTGACTTTTGTTGATTTCTAATGGCTACTACTGAATGAATAAGTTGTAATAAGCTAGGATTAGCCTAAATTAAACTAAAACTACCACTGCTAAACTGAAATGAAGGTTTATGGGATTCAAATCCCTCACAGTCAACTGTGAGGGTGGATCAAAGAGTTTTTTGACTTTTTTGCAATTAAGAATTGAATCTTATGATGAATTCCACTTACTTAAACTTAGACTAACAGGTTACAACAATGATTAACATCAATAACAACCAAGAACCCCAGTGAACAAGCTGAACCAAACACCACTTATAAATCTGCTTTTAGAAATTTTGCAAAGGAAATCATCGATTTGAACCATACAACTGATGGACAAGGTTAACTAATGGTATAATAAGCTCATTCAAGTATGAAAACACCAATAAAAATAGTAAATACACAAGATTCAAAGGTTAATTATTGTGACAGTTAAATTAGGAGACTGAGCAACCAAGGGATCTAAGGAACAAGTATGCAAAGTAAATCAAGATTTAAACTAACATATACCTAAAGATTGCAAATCAACAGAAATGAGTACAAATTAAGGGCTTCTACAGTATCTTGCTAAAAAAAATGAGAACATTGCTTACAAGAGTTTCCAAGCAAAGATCATTGATCCAAGTATCAGAAATACACCCTACTGTCTCCCATGAGACTTCTAAACCAATTGAGATCCAAAACACCACCCTGCTAAGCTTTCGTTATCTTCTTTCTTTATTTTCAAATTATGAACTATCAATGTGGTGTTGTTGAGCATTTTTGAATTCTGCACTAAAACTAGTTTTTTACACCTTAGAAACTTCTAAAAGCTTACACTCAAGCTAAATAGCTTTCAATAGCACTGAGAAACATTACTTTTAACAACTATAAACCATTGTGAGAATTATAATAGAAAATTGCAAAACCTGAATTAAGATTGAATAACTTGAAATTTATATTAGAAAACACTAAAATTACATTGAGAATACTGAAAGCAACTTGTTTTAGCTAAGAAATACAACTGAATTGGAGAATTAAATAAAACGACATCCTAAACTACTCTACAAACTACTACATCTAACTAACTCCTTTTCCATCTTCTTTTCTTTACTTATATAGGTCCTAGGGGTATTCCTTGACTTTCCCACATCCACTCAGCCGTAGGATGGCTTCAAATCAGTCCCAGCCTTCAAATCTTGTTTTGGCGGGAAAACAGGTGAGGGTAGGATAGTGGGTTTGGTGAGCAGGTAAGGAGATATTAATGGTGGGGGTTTGAGTGGGAGACAAGGGAGGTGAGGTTGGTGAAGGATTGGTGGAAATAATTAATAGAGGAGGGGGGGGGGGGACATGGAACGGGTTTTGTTGGAGGAAGGAGGGTGAACAGTGGTCGTTTGACCACTTGTTTAACCCTGGTGTAATATTTGAAGGGAGGTGGGCTTTTGGCTTGGGCCTGGTGGATCAGAGATTAGTGTGGGGTGGATTTGCTTGGTTTTTAATATCAAAAGGGCCCATTTGGTTAGTTAATAAATATAAGGACCATTCATGTAAATTCTAAAAATCAAGGGACTGATTTTGCTAAACTTCCAAAGTATCTTCAAGGGTTTAATTTTCCAAGTACCAATAACCAAAGGATCATAAAAGTTAATTTCCCAAAATTTGACATCCGGGGACCTTTTCTGCCAAACTTTCAAATTCCAGGGACCAAACATGTAATTTCACTAAACTTGCCACCCAAGGGCCATATTTGCCAACTTGTGATTTCCCAAGGACCCAAAAATGATTTTTCATCCAAAAATTCCCACCTGGGACCAAATCTGTCAATTTTGAAACTCTAGGGACCAAAATTGTAAATTTCCAAAACTTTTGAGATTTTTCACCAAAGGACTAAATATGACAACTTATGATTTTAAAAGGACCTTTGGTGATAATTTTCCATATTTTGAATGACCAGGGACTAGTTTTGACATTTTATGAAAGTTGGGGGACTGAAACTGCCAATTTTGCAAACTTTGTACGTTTTTCATCTGTTTTTACTCTTTTTGCATCTGAAACATATAAAACACAATTTTGGAATATTTTCAGTATTTTGATGCATATTTGAGTGTTTTTGTATGTTTTTGCAGTTCAGATTGACCAAAAATGATGAGTGTTTGAGCACTCATCAATCCCCCACACTAAACTATTGCTAGTCCCTAGCAATAAACTGTTTTGAAAATTTAATGGATTTTAATCTCTTTACCAAAAGCCATTACTTCTGGAGTAGCCAAATGTTTTAGTTCAAGTAAGAACTATGGTCCACTTGATAACCATGTGATTTTGAGCAAACCACCAGCTTTCAACGGTTTTGATTTGTCTTTACCAAGAGCCGTTTGCTCCTGGACTAGCCACCTCTTGATGGACACAGTCGACATCTTGGTGATCTGATTACCAATTATGGTTTTTCCACTGCCTTTACCACAAGCCATAATCTTACGGGCTAGCCAACTCTTTCACTTTTTAGGATATGGCGAGTTGAGATACCATACAATTTTGGGCAAATTGCAAGCCGTCAACGGATTTGATATATCTTTACCAAGAGTTGTTTGCTCCTGGATTAGCCAATCCTTTTGTCGTTTAGACATGGCAGACTGATAGCCACAAAAATTTTGAAACTTTAGTGAAATTTTTTTAAAATTTTGGCAAAAAACGGGGGTACTAGATGGTAAAATGTGATAAAATTCGCTAGAATAACCCCCCACACTTAGAATGAATATTGTCCTCAATATTCAAAGTCCTGCCTATTATGCCGACTCTTTGAACGTAAAAGGGCAACATTAAAAGCTAAATGTGGAAACATGATTTTTGTTTTTTCACTTTATTTGTAACCATAGCAGGGGTAACTCCCCCACAATTAGGGTGAAAACCCTATAAGCATGCTACTGTTTTTGTTTACCGAGTCGCTAGCTTGACTCGACCCTGAATTCATTGGTTCTTGGGGAAGCATGATGTGGAAGAAGCAATCTCCATCGGACTTTCATTCAAGATGTTTGGACAAACATTTGAAGCACATGAAAGTTCCACACCGATGAGATAAGTACCCGGCTCAATATAATGGTAAATGAAAATGCCGGGATCAAAGATGGTATCTTCATTCCCGAAGGAGTGAAGAAGAGAAGAAGTCACCCGGTAGGTGAAGAAAAGGAAGAAAACCATGATGAAAATCGTGATAAGATGTTCTTCCTCGAGAGCAGGCTCATTAGCCTGAATTTGGATTTCAAAGGTTAAGCTCGTTTGGTTTGAAAACATCCCGGGAGGGAGGGTGGGAATTTGCAAATCCTCATGATTGAGTGTATCTCCCCCCGGGCTATCATACTCCGGAGGAGTCATGATATGAGTGAGTTCACCAGAGAACTCCTCATGAAGAGAATCATTTACATGATGTGAATTTGTGAATTCTTGTTCCAGTGTGGACTCATCACTATCCTCATTCTGAATACCAAAGATTTGATTATCAGAAATCAAAGTGAATTCAGATTCGAATTCAAAAAGAGGATTGGTGAGAGTAGTTTTGAATGATTTGGGAACAAAGTGATTATTATTCTCTATTGGACTGTTTGGATAAGAAGTGAGTGACTGATCATGATATAAGAGACTTTCAATTTCTCCTAGATCAGCTTCAAAGTCAACGAGATCATCGTCACTTCCCGTTGGAAGTGGATTGATGTGAGTGAGTTCATCGGCGAGCTCCTCAAGAAGATGATCAGCATCAGAATGTGGATCTAATGCCTCAACATACTCGATGTCTCCATAAGATGCACAATCTTTGCTACAATCGGAGAAAGTCTCAAATTGATCTTTAGGACACTCAAGAGGGGAAGATAAATCACACATATGATCAAAAGTTCCCTGTGACTCTCTTGGGATTGGGACAAGGTTCTCAACACTAGACTTTATGAATTCGTCAGATTCCTTTTCAGGAACAATGCTAAGATGCTCATCCCTCATGTTCAAAGAGTGAGTGGAAACTTCGGGTGTGATAGCAGTTGTTTGAGATGGAATCTCAACTGCTGGGATATCAACTGATGAACTTGATGAAGCTTTGTAAAATTGAAGGATATCAAGTGTATCTTCATCATCATTGTCATCAGGAATAAAACGGAACTGAGAGCTAGATCTGGCTGCTTTTTCTTTTGCAATTGATTCCCTAACAGATTTTTCATAGGCATCTTGGGAATTTATTCTAGCAGCCTGCTCTTCAGCTAGCAATTCTTCCATGGATTTTTTATGAGTGTCTTTTTAGGCAAAGTCTTTAACTAAACCCTTAAGCTCATCAAGTATTTCCAGTACATTTTGGATTTCTGGAAGAATTGCTTGATTCATTTGGTACTGTGGAGGTTGGTCATAATAAGGTGTATCAAATTGTCACAAGGATATTTATTCCCTGTTTGATAATCTGAGCTGAAGTGTGGACCTCCACAGTAATCACAACAGTAAAACTGTTGAGTCTGGATTGGTGAATCATATGGGTATTGGTCATAACCAAAGTTCTGAGCATCACCGGAAAACTGTTCATAGACAAACGTGTTTCTGGCTTGACACTCAAATCCTTGGTGAGGACCTCCACAAAACTCACACAGATATGTCAGTATCTCATGATGTGGTGGCTGGTAGGATGAATCAGATGTGTCATGGTAAGGATAGGGAGCTTGGTTATAGACAGACCCATCTCCTGACTCTACCATGCTACAGCTGGGACAATTCCCACCATTATGAGGACCACCACACCATTGACAACCACAATGGTATGGATACGACATAGAAAGAATCAAAGGTTTACAGAGGGGTAGGATTGAAGAATCAAAGATGTGAGAGGGTAAAGGTGATTATTTTTGGATTTTTGAATAAACATTTTGTACAAATAAGAAAGAAAATGTTTTTGTGTTTTTGTGTTTGTCGAAAACTGATTTTAAAAAGTTTTCAGGAACTGTTTAGTTTTTATGAATATTTGAACAGGGATGGTAAATATACAAAGGAATGAATATCCAAAGATCACTAATCTTCAAATACGTTTGAATAACGCGCACAACCTCCCCGGCAGCGGCGCCAAATTTTGATTGGCTCCAAACGGTCAACCTAAATTGACCAAAGGATGGTCAACAAGGTCAAACTGCCTAGAGTCAATGCTCCGCGGAATATAGGGTTTCCCCGGGTCGTTATGTCCCGACGAGGTGTGAATGGTTATCAAACGGATCTGTGATCGGGTGAATTTGGACAGAAAAGGGGTTTGAGATTAATTATACTACTGAAATGTACAAGGAAATAGCTTGACTAAGCTATAATAACATATACGTGAAATCAGAAAAACCAGAAACGTTTAAAACCTAAAACGCGTACGTTTACATTTAAAATAACGTAAACGTACAAAATAAAAAGTGAAAACAGAAATCTGAAAACCCCCAGGGGGTGAAAATGACTTTTTTATAAACTAAAGGATAAAAGAAAATTTTTAGAAAAAGAAAATAAATTTTTACACTAATTACTTATTTAATATTAATTAAATTCTATTTAATACTAATTATTAATATTTAAATTACTTAAATACAAGATAATATTATCTAAATACTAGAAAAATGAAAATTAAATTTCTAAAATTATAAAATAACTAAAAACAACTTTTAAAATTACAAATATGTCTTTTTGTCTTTTTGTGATTTTTATATTAATTAATTACTAATTTAATATTAATTACCTAATTAAACTAATTAGAATTATTAAAAATACTAAAAAGATTTAGAAAATTAAGAAAAATTTTATAAATCTAATTAACCATCACAGGAATTCTAAAAAATTATAAAAAGTTTTTTTTATATGTTTTTACACTATTTTACAAATTAATATTCTAAATATTAATTAATTACTAATTAAACTATCTAAATTATAAAAAATAGAAGATTAATAGTAGAAATTATAAGAAAATTCCTAAAATTATTTTATAACTTATAAAGGCTAGGAAAAATATAAAAACTAGGGTTTACTTTATAAAAACCAATTTTGCTATTTAATACTTAATTATTAATTAATTATTAATAAAACTAATAATAAATCTAACTAATACTAAAGAATAGAATAAAAATCTGAGAAAATTACAAAAATTACTTTAATATAAAAGAAATTTAAGAAAAATATAAAAATACAAAGTGCTTAATAAAAATCTAAAAAAGAAAATTAAAAAGATAAATCAAATTAAATAGAACCTATCACTTATAATTAAAATTAGTTTTTCTGGATTTTTCTTTTACAAAACTATTTTTATACTAAAAACAGACAACTTTTATAAAAACAACTTTTTTAAGACTTAAAAATAAGCAAAATGGAGGCTTAAGGGCTTGACAGTTGACTTTGGTCAACTGTCATGAAGTGAAGATGGGACACTGAAGACTAGCTGGGGGACTTCAATCCCAAGAAGTTTCAAAGCATGAATCCAAATAGAAAAATCATTAAAATTCCTGCCATTTTTGGCATTTCTGTCAAATGGTAATTTTGATTTTTTGTGAAAACTTGGAGTGTTGACTTTTGTTGATTTCTAATGGCTACTACTGAATGAATAAGTTGTAATAAGCTAGGATTAGCCTAAATTAAACTAAAACTACCACTGCTAAACTGAAATGAAGGTTTATGGGATTCAAATCCCTCACAGTCAAATGTGAGGGTGGATCAAAGAGTTTTTTTTGACTTTTTTGCAATTAAGACTTGAATCTTATGATGAATTCCACTTACTTAAACTTAGACTAACAGGTTACAACAATGATTAACACCAATAACAACCAAGAACCCCAGTGAAAAAGCTGAACCAAACACCCCTTATAAATCTGCTTTTAGAAATTTTGCAAAGGAAATCACTGATTTGAACCATACAACTGATTATAATAAGCTCATTCAAGTATGAAAACACTAATAAATACAGTAAATACACAAGATTCAAAAGTTAATTATTGTGACAGTTAAATTAGGAGACTGAGCAACCAAGGGATCTAAGGAACAAGTATGCAAAGTAAATCAAGATTTAAACTAACATATACCTAAAGATTGAAAATCAACAGAAATGAGTACAAATTAAGGGCTTCTACAGTATCTTGCTAAAAAAAATGAGAACATTGCTTACAAGAGTTTCCAAGCAAAGATCACTGATCCAAGTATCAGAAATACATCCTACTGTCTCCCATGGACTTCTAAACCAATTGAGATCCAAAACACCACCCTGCCAAGCTTTCATCATATTCTTTCTTTATTTTCAAATTATGAACTATCAATGTGGTGTTGTTGAGCATTTTTGAATTCTGCACTAAAACTAGTTTTTTCACACCTTAGAAACTTCTAAAAGCTTACACTCAAGCTAAATAGATTTCAATAGAACTGAGAAACATTACTTTTAACAACTATAAACCATTGTGAGAATTATAATAGAAAATTGCAAAACCTGAATTAAGATTGAATAACTTGAAATTTATATTAGAAAACACTAAAATTACATTGAGAATTCTGAAAGCAACTTGTTTTAGCTAAGAAATACAACTGAATTGGAGAATTAAATAAAACGACATCCTAAACTACTCTACAAACTACTACAGCTAACTAACTCCTTTTCCATCTTCTTTTCATTGCTTATATAGGTCCTGGGGGTATTCCTTGACTTTCCCACATCCATCTCAACCGTAGGATGGCTTCAAATCAATCCCTGCTTTCAAATCTTGTTTTGGCGGGAAAGCAGGTGAGGGTAGGATAGTGGGTTTGGTGAGCAGGTAAGGGGATATTAATGGTGGGGGTTTGAGTGGGAGACAAGGGAGGTGAGGTTGGTGAAGGATTGGTGGAAATAATTAATGGAGGAGGGGGGGGGGACATGGAACGGGTTTTGTGGGAGGAAGGAGGGTGAACAGTGGTCGTTTGACCACTTGTTTGACCCTGGTGTAATATTTGAAGGGAGGTGGGGTTTTGGCTTGGGCCTGGTGGATCAGAGATTGGTGTGGGGTGGATTTTGCTAAACTTCCAAAATATCTTCAAGGGTGTAATTTGCCAAGTACCAATAACCAAAGGATCATAAAAGTTAATTTCCCAAAATTTTACATCCGGGGACCTTTTCTGCCAAACTTTCAAACTCCAGGGACCAAACATGTAATTTAACTAAACTTGCCACCCAAGGGCCATATTTGCCAACTTGTGATTTCCTAAGGACCTAAAAATGATTTTTCATCCAAAAATTCCCACCAGGGACCAAATTTGTCAATTTTGAAACTCCAGGGACCAAAATTGTAAATTTCCAAAACTTTTGAGATTTTTCACCAAAGGACTAAATATGACAACTTATGATTTTAAAAGGACCTTTGGTGATAATTTTCCATATTTTGAATGACCAGGGACTAGTTTTGACATTTTATGAAAGTTGGGGGACTAAAACTGCCAATTTTGCAAACTTTGTACGTTTTTCATCTGTTTTTACTCTTTTTGCATCTAAAACATATAAAACACAATTTTGGAATATTTTCAGTATTTTGATGCATGTTTGAGTGTTTTTGTATGTTTTTGCAGTTCAGATTGACAAAAAATTATGAGTGTTTGAGCACTCATCAGAAGGTCTTGAACAAGGGGATTCTGCCCAAGATCCCTTAAAGCCTCTTCGCACTTGGCTTGAACCTCCGCAAACTCTTGGTCCTTCTTCTTTTCTCTTGCCAAAATCTCATCCATCTTTTCCCTAGCAGAAGCAAGGGTCCGCACCACCTCCCTTCTTCGAGAATTGAGATGATTATCCAGCACAGTCTGTCTTGTATAACTCTTGTCGTGCAGATTGCACAACTCCTCAATGGGCATGTTTGTTAGCAAAGAACTCCAGCTTGGGGGAGTGATGTGCAAAGCATGACGATGGCAGGTCGAAGCATCAGGAAGCTCTCTGGTATTGGGAAGACCTGAGGAATACACCATCAATTAGAAGGCATATAAAAATATTCTGGTTCAATTAATAGCACGTATACTTACCATGGATGTCTTCATCCAACGTTTCAGCAGCCTTCTTGGTGGTAACTTGACCTTTCTGCCTGGTGTTCCTGGAGGGAGGTGTTGGTAGCACCAATTTCCTTTTGGGAGTGGCCTTTACTGCTTTGGCACTCGTACCCTTCATGTTTCGAACCTTGTCAGCGATGCCAGACGATGAGCCAACGATGGTCACCTGGTCATCCTTGGAGAGAGGGTCATCGAATTTAGCAACATTTTCCACCAACTGTGAAGTCTCCTCTGCGATCATTGGCTTCGATTCTTTCATAGGCTTGGAAGGCTGAGTAGACGCTATGGGCTCCACCATCTGGGCATCGTCCTCCTGATTATTAACTGAAACGGAGGGTGAGCCAACCCCATAGCTGAATTCATCGGGGTTCTTCGGAAAGAAGCTCGCCTCTCTGGCACCATCGGCAACAACAAAGTTCCGGAACGACATTTCTGCAAAACGAAGGAAAGAAGATAAATATTATCAGATAAGTTGTTTAAATTTATTTAAATAAGAGTGTATATACTTTTTCCATCACAAACTATTTCAGGCTTCATGGGGGAATGATTGGCCCCAAACGGTCAACCTAAATGGACCAAAGGATGGTCAACTAGGTCAAACTACCTAAAGTCAATCATTGCGGAAGTATAGTGTGTCCCCGGGTCGTTATGTCCCGACGAGGTGTAATAGTAATCAGAACGTGTTTGTGATCGGGTGAATTTGGATAGAAAGGGGTTGTGAATGATTACACTACGAGATGAGGAATGAAAATAACTTAGAAACACTATATTAATATTTACTGATAATCAGATACACTAAAAACGTGAGCTAAGTCTAAAAACGCGTATGTTTGATTTAAATCTACGTAGATGTACGAAATAAAACGCGAGTTTTTGTAAAATAAAATATCTACGAATATGAAAATTACATTTTTACAATTCTAATGATAAAAGAAAATTTTAGAAAAAAGAAAATTATTTTTTTTACTTTTTAATTAATTATTTATTAATTAAAAACTATTAAAACTTAATTAAACTATTTAAACTAATTTAATTATAATAAATACTAAATGGAAAGTTAAAATTATAAAACTTTTTCTATAACTACATTAATATAACAGAAACTTTATAAAAAATATAAAACTCCTAAGTACTGATAAATAAGCTATTTTTACAATTAACTACTTATTATTTATTTAACTCCTATTTAAACTATTTTAATTATAATAAATACTAAACTAATTTGGAAAATTCTGAAACTTTTTGAGAAAATACTAAAAGTTAATATTTACTTAGGAAAAATAAAAAAGGTTGTGGTTCAGTAGCAAATAAGCAGGAAATAAGCACATGAAAGCTGATTAAGCTAAATTAAGCAAATAGGAAAGAAAGGTGCTAAGTAATAAATTTTGCAAAGAATAATTGAAAAAGTCCCAAGGGCAGTTGGTGTTTGTGTGTATGGTTGTGTTTGTGTGTGGGGTGAGGTCTGGGGTTCGAATCCCAGCCTTATCTTTTTGGACAAATTTTTTTTTCTTTTTGTATTTCCTTTTTACTCTAAACACAAAATCATAAACACAAACTCAAATCTTTTTGAAAACAGATTGGGCAATCAAACTCAACAAATCATATTCAAAATCAAAAATCAAAACAGATTAAGGACTTTGAAATTTTGGTTTTTGCTTTCAATTTTTTTTTTCTTTTCTTATTGACTGCCAATGGCTTGAATAAGCAAAACAACAGCAGTGAACCAACAACAACAACTAACAATCAACATGATCACAAACAAAGAACAACAGAAAGAACAAGATCAACACAAGCAGTTTAACAAGAACAAACAAGAACATGCAGCAGCAGCCTACCAGAATAAGCTAAAAAGAATGCTCCACAAAAAGCAGTAAATAAGCACTTAGGGGAAAACTAAAAGCACTCCTATAAATTACACCTAGATGGCTACCTAAATCTACAAAGAACACAGAATTGCATCTACTAATGAACAATCTATGGGCAAATCTAATTTAGCAAAAACTGCGAATGCAGGGGGATTTTCAGTCACACACCCAACTTCCAAACCTGATTTGAGTGATCAATTCTTATTCAAATTTCAATTTTCTTTTTGAGATGAATTAACACACTGACAAAGATCCAAAATCAACAAGCTTTATTAAATTTCATCAACAAATGAAGCCTAAATTTCCTTTTTAAATCTGTCCCATTCTGCATCAATGTGCACTTTTGACTTTCCTAATTTTGAACAAAGTTTGACTATTGTGAGATTCAGTTGAACAAAAGTGATTAGTTATTAAAGGTTGAGCCTAAGTGAACTGAGATTGGACAACATACACTATTTCTAAACTGATTTCAAGATTCATGGCATCAAAACTCAAACAGTTAGAATGTGAGCATGGTAGACAACAGATTCTGACTTTCTTCTTTAGAAGTGACCAATTAATTGGTCAAAGTGAGCTAACAGGACCCTAAGTGACTTATTCAAACCAAGTTTTGTCACAAATATCAACAGAAGCTCAGCTAAAATCCTTAATCCAAACACCCCTTATGTAAACTGTTTTTGTACTTTTCAAGGCTATTGATCCAAGTAACACCTAAATCTGATAAACTAACTTATATTTAACTACATTAAACCTAATTAAGCATAAATAAACAACAAATACCAACAATAATTATATAATCTAATTTGTGACAAAATGGGGGATCAAGGTCTTACTTAGCATCCAAGCCAGTAGTTAACTGAGAACAAGTAACCCAAACCACATCCTAATGTCACCCATGAGACTCTAAACCATATTCACCACCATCTGCTTCTGCTTCTCTTCTTTCTTCTTCAATTTTTTTTGATTTTTTTTATAGTTTTTCTTTTCTCTTTTGATTTCCTGCTTCCTTTTGATTTAGTTAACTTAAATAAGCTTAAAGTTACTGATTGGTCCCGAAACGGTCAGATATTATTGACCAAGGTCAATAAGTCAAAGACAACTCCGTTCCAATTCTCCGGTGATAGTATAGTGTGTCCCGGGGTCGTTAAGTCCAAGCGAGATTGAAATGGTGTTTTTGGAAAACGTTTAAGGGAATGAGTGGCACTGAGGACAGTAGCCAAGATGATTGGGAATTGATTTTGCTACTGATATTTTGGTATTTGCACAATGTTGGGAATAAAATGCACAAAGTAAAGAGTCTGCCAGAAGAGCCTGCTAGTGATAGTTAAGCCTGCCTCCTCATTTCTGCTGATGTTGAAGATATACTAACAGTACCTTCTGGGTAAGAAGGTACTGCTAGTTAAAGAAGGTCCTGCCAGTTTTCACGACAAGTTGTTATATTTTAATTAGAGATATTTACTTGTATTATTAGTCTTTGTACAAAGTTATACGTTTAGTAGAAGTAGTACAGAAGACTCAGTAGATATAATGGAGTGTTTTACCTTGAAAGGTGTAATATTAGGATAAGATAAGCCTCTATTATATTATATTAAGCAACTTGACCACTTGTAATAAGGGCTCCTTATGCTATAAAAGGAACCCTTAAGACACCTTCTTAGACACATCTGAGATATATCTTTTCTTACAGCTTTCATAGCTTTCCCATGCATAACTTCCATCTTTAACCTTTTCACGTATCAAAGATTCAAGGTTACACTTGTAATCCTGGTGATAGTTTAGATCACCCGTATTATTTCATCAATAATATTGAATCGTTTTGTGTTATTCTTGTTGTGCTCGTTCTCTTTTACTTACTCACCACCTTTGTTCCTTTAGTGTGTTTTAGTAGATTCCGCATGCTAAATCACATCCATTCATAAATATCCCAAACACATTACTAAGATTAACATCCCAAGTGTTTGAACGAATCCCCTTCCCACAAGTGGTATCAGAGCGAGGCTGATATTTACGACATAAAAGAACAAAGCAAAAATGGATGTTGAACACATTCAAACCAATGTGGCTGCAAAACTTCCATTACTCAAAAAGAATGAGTTTGAAATGTGGAGACTGAGGGTTGAACAATACTTCCAAGTGCAAGACTATGCACTTTGGGAGATTATTGAAGAAGGAAACTCATTTAAGCCAGCAACCACCACCTCCACAGTAAATGATGCACTTGTCACAACTGTGCAAGTAAACCCAATAACCGCTAAAGAAAGAATTCAAAAGAGAAATGATCTTAAAGCCAGGAGTATGCTTCTCATGTCTATTCCAAATGACCAGCTTCTAGTCTTTAACAAATACAAGTGTGCTAAAACCCCTTTTCAAGCTATTGTGGCTAGATTTGGTGGTAATGATGCCACCAAAAAAACCCAGAAAACACTTTTAAAACAACAGTTTGAAAACTTTTCAGCCACACCAAATGAGTCTTTGGACAGCATGTTCAATAGACTACAAAAGCTTTCTAGTCAGTTAGCCATTCATGAAGTGATAATATCTCAAGAAGACTTAAACTCCAAATTTCTTAGAAGTCTACCATCTGAATGGGCCATGCATGTCATTGTCTGGAAAAACAAACCAGATATTGATTCCATGAGTCTCAATGATCTTTACAGCAACTTTAAAAATAGTAGAGCATGAACTAAAGAAGTCTACTAGCTCAAGCTCAGGAAATATGGCATTTATGTCATCTCATGGTCCTTCCAAGAAAGTTGATGAAGAAGATGGTAGAGAAGAAGGTACTGCCAACACAAATTTTGGTACTGCCAGTACTTCCAGCAGTACCAAAACCATTTTAGATGAAACAGTTGGTTGTGCTTTTCTAACATCACAACACAATGGTTCCACATTGACCTTTGAAGATCTTCAAGAGATCAGTGATGATGATCTTGAAGAAATGGACATAAAATGGCAGCTTTCACTTCTTAGCATGAGGGCTAAGAAATATTTGATGAGGACTGGAAAGAAGATTGTCATCAATGGCAATGAACCTGCTGGGCATGACAAGTCTAAAGTGGAGTGCTACAACTGCCACATGAAGGGTCACTACTCAAGAGAATGTAGAAGACCAAAGAAGCAGGGTGATAAGGGAAGAGGTTTTGAGAACAAGAACAGGGGAAACAATGAGAACAAGAGCAAAGAAGTGGACATCACTGAAACAAAAGCTATGGTAGCTATTGATGGGCTGGGTTTTGATTGGAGCTTCATGGGTGAAGAAGAGTCATCCTCAAATGAAATGGCTTTAATGGCTCTCTCCAATCCTGAGGTACAGATTACTAAATGTTCTGCTACTTGTGAAGTTTTTAAAGAACTAGAAATCTTAAGAAAACTTTATGATGAACTGAAAGAAGAACAAAGAAAAACCTATCAAGATCTAGTTAATCATAAGTGTGGTATGTCCAAACTTGAGAAACAGATAATTCACTTTAGAGAAAATGAACTCACCTTTTCTGACACAAAAGCTATTCTTAATAGAGACATATTTCTTAAAGATGCTGAAATAAACCTGTTAAGAACTGAGTTTGCTAAAGTGAAACAAGCAAAAGATAATATTCAACTAACTGTTACAACATTAGAAAATGCTTCTGCATGTACTAAAAGTATAGTTGAAAATCAAATGAACAAGAAAATCAAATCTGGGATTGGATACAACACATGTCCACCTCCTTACAGAGGTATTCCTTGTCCCACAGGTTTAGATCTTGCTGAATCAGATTTACATGAACTCACAAATAAACCACTAGAAAAAGTAAAACCTGTAGAAAATAGTGAACCTTTTGAGAGTACAAGTGATACTTCACTTTCCAAAGAAAAGGTGCTCACTGATAAGAGCTCAAATGTCACATCTATTGAAGGTTGTACATCTTATGACAGTGGAAAAGAGACAGTTTCTAAGAAAGGAAACAAAGTAGGGCCAAGCAGTCCTAAAAGTGTAGAAAGTATTACAAAGACTAAAGTTGTTCTAAAAATAGTTGAATGTTGTGCTAAATGTAATAGCAAACCTAGAGGTAGTCAGAGAAATTGGAACAATCTTAAGTCACATCAACTTGGTGATAACTTTGTTTTGTACAATAAGGCATGCTATTACTATGGTAGTTTTAATCATACTCATGCTTATTGTAACAATTGGGTTTCTGGGAGTACATCAAGGGCTAAATCAAATAAAACAAACCCCAGAAAAGGCTTTGTGAAGTCTAACACACCAAAAGTCAATCATACTGTTAGACCAAATGAGCCTGTTTTTCCAAAATTCACTACTAAGGGTGCAAGAAATACTTTCAAACATGCACCAAAAGTTGTGAAAAGTCGTATTGAAAGAAATTTTGTGGATAAAACTCATGACTGGAGACCAAAACCAAAAGGTCCTGCTAGACCATATGGTCCTGCTAGACCAAATGGTAGACCAATTGGTACTGCCAAATTTGGTACTGTTAGACCAAAAACCACAAAATGTGTCAAAAATGAAAATGCTGTTAAGTCCTCAGCATGTTGGATTTGGAGACCACTCCAACCAAATGGTGCATCAACAGTACATTGATGCACGAGGCAAACCCAAGTCAGTCATGGCTTGGGTACCCCAAGGAAACTAATATGTGTATACATGTGCAGGAACATTCAAATGATATTGCAGATCAAGGATATGTAGATAGTGGATGTTCAAGGCACATGACAGGCAACATGTCTTACCTCACAGACTTCAAATCATTTGATGGAGGATATGTTACCTTTGGGGGAGGAATCAAAGGAAAGATTACTGGTAAAGGTACAATTAAAACCAGTAAATTAGATTTTGAAAATGTGTACTTTGTGAAAGAACTACAGTTTAATCTCTTAAGTGTCTCACAAATGTGTGACACAAAGAACAAAGTTCTTTTTATTGACACTGAATGCATTGTACTTTCTCCTGATTTTAAAATTCCTGATGAAAGTCAGATTCTTCTTAAAATCCCTAGAAAGAACAATATGTACATTGTTGATTTAAAGAACATTGTTCCTAAAGAGAGTTTAACCTTTCTAGTAGCAAAAGCCTCATTGGATGAATCTATGCAATGGCATAGAAGACTTGGTCATGTAAACTTTAAAACAATCAATACAATTGCAAAATATGATTTGGTTAGAGGTTTACCCAAAAAGATTTTTCAAAATGACCAAACATGTGTTGATTGTCTGAAAGGCAAACAACATAGAGCTTCTTGTAAGCCCAAGACCCATAACTCAATTTCTCAAGCTTTATACATGCTTCATATGGACCTTTTTGGTCCTACTTCTGTGAATAGCTTGAATGGTAAAAGATATTGTCTTGTTGTTACTGATGATTACAACAGATTCTCTTGGGTTTTCTTTTTAAGAACTAAGGATGAAACAAGTGAGATCCTTAAGTCCTACATTACAGGAATAGAAAACCAAATTGATAAGAAAGTAAAAGTAATTAGATGTGACAATGGGATAGAATTCAAGAATAGAGTTATGGATGACTTTTGCAAAGAAAAAGGAATAAAAAGAGAATATAGTGTAGCTAGAACCCCACATCAAAATGGAGTAGCAAAAAGGAAAAATAGAACACTTATAGAGGTTGCTAGAACAATGCTAGTAGATTCTAAGTTGCCTGTTTCATTTTGGGCTGAAGCAGTAGGTACTGCTTGTTATGTACAGAATAGGGTTCTTGTGATTAAACCTCATAGAAAGACTCCTTATGAACTTTTGTTTGGTAGAACACCATCTCTAAGTTTTATGAGATCTTTTGGATGTCATGTCACTATTCTCAATACCAAAGATCATCTAGGAAAGTTTGAAGGAAAAGCTGATGAAGGCTACATGATAGGGTATTCTTTGCAAAGTAAGGCCTATAGGGTGTACAATAAATGCACTAGGCTAGTGGAAGAAAACCTGCACATAGAGTTTCAAGAGAAACTACCAAATGTTGCAGGCATTGGACCAGATTGGTGTTTTGACATTGATAAGGTTTCAAAATCTATGAATTATGTGCCTGTCACAGGTACAAATACTAATGATAATGCAGGTCATGAAGACAATGTTGAAACATCTGAGGATCAAGATTACATCTTGATGCCAATTTGGACAGGATTGGATTCATCTTCAAGTCTTGGAGAGCCTTCAAATACTACAAATGAAGGTGTTGAAGATGATCATGGAACTCAAGATCAAGGGAATCAAGAAAATTCTGAAAATGAAAATGGTACTGCCAATTCACAAGATGGTACTGCCAGTTCAACAGATGGTACTGCCAGTTCACAAATTGGTCCTGCTGAACCATTAAATGTTCTATCAGATGATTCCTTACCAGAAGATGCAGGGATTGGAAATCTTCCAATTTCCTATGATGTTCCTACAACACACAACCCAAGAATTCTCAAAGATCACTCCATTGATAATGTGATTGGCAGCATTGATTCTGGTGTTAAAACAAGAACTCAAGTCTTATCTTCAGACAAAGATGGGTTTGTTCTAGCTGTGTATGAAGAAAAGAACCATGAAGTTGCCCACATATGCCTGTTTTCATGCTTTCTCTCTCAAGTGGAACCCAAAAACATTACAAAAGCCTTAGATGACTCAAGCTGGGTTGAAGCAATGCAAGAAGAGCTACTTCAATTCAAACTGCAGAAGGTTTGGGTACTGGTTGATTTGCCCAAAGGTTACAGGGCAATTGGAACCAAATGGGTTTTCAAAAATAAGAAAGATGAAAGGGGAATAGTGATAAAAAACAAAGCCAGATTTGTGGCCCAAGGGTATACTCAAGAAGAAGGAGTGGACTATGAAGAAGTTTTTGCTCCAGTTGCAAGAATTAAAGCAATTAGGCTATTCTTGGCCTATGCTTCTTTCATAGGCTTCACTGTCTACCAAATGGATGTCAAAAATGCCTTTTTATATGGTACTATTGAAGAAGAGGTGTATGTTTCACAACCTCCAGGCTTCATTGATGCAGAATATCCAGACAAGGTGTACAAGGTTACCAAAGCTCTCTATGGTCTACACCAAGCTCCCAGGGCATGGTATGAAACATTGGCTTTCTATTTATTGGAAAATGGATTTCAAAGAGGCAAGATTGATCCAACTTTGTTCATCAAAAGAACCAAGAAAGATATCTTGCTGGTGCAGATTTATGTTGATGACATTATCTTTGGATCCACAAATTAGGAACTATGTGTAGAGTTTGAAAAACTTTTGCATAGTAAGTTTGAAATGAGTTCCATGGGGGAACTTACTTTCTTTCTGGGTCTCCAAGTGAAACAATCAAAAGAAGGCATATTTATCAGCCAAGATAAGTATGTAGCAGAGATCCTAAGGAAATTTGGGTTTGCAGATTCAAAGGTTGCAAGTACTCCAATGGATCCAGAAAAGGGGTTACTCAAAGATGCTGAAGGTGAAGATGTTGATGTGCACAACTACAGATCAATGATTGGGTCTCTAATGTATCTTACATCATCAAGACCAGATATCATGTTCTCAGTATGTGTATGTGCAAGGTTTCAAGTCAATCCAAAATTTTCTCATCTCACAGCAGTCAAAAGAATCTTTAGATACCTCAAGGGCCAGCCAAAGTTGGGTCTATGGTAACCAAGGGAATCATCTTTTGATTTGGTAGCTTATTCAGATAGTGACTATGCTGGTGCAACCCTAGACAGAAAATCCACAACTGGTGGATGTCAATTTCTTGGCTGCAGACTCATATCATGGTAATGCAAGAAGCAAACAATGGTGGCAAATTCTACAACTGAAGCAGAATATGTTGCAAGTGCAAGTTGTTGTGGACAAGTTCGTTGGATCCAGAATCAATTGCTTGACTATGGGTACAATTTTCTTAACACCATTATTTACATTGACAACAGCAGTACTATTTGTATCATTAAAAATCCAGTTCAACATTCAAAAACAAAACACATTGAAATCAGACACCATTTCATAAGAGATTGCAATGAGAAAGGATTAATCCAAGTTGTCAAAATTGATTCTGAAAATAATTTTGCAGACCTTCTCACCAAAGCTTTTGATTTAGGTAGGTTTAAATACCTGGTAGCAGGTATTGGTATGATAAATCTTTGAAAAACATGTGTTTTGTATATAAATAAACAAGTTCTGGCTTCTAAACATGGTACTGCTAGTTAGTCATAAGGTACTGTCAGTACATAATTGGTACTGTTAGTTCAAAGTTTGCTCTGTTTTTACTCATCTTGATGTTTAAATGTTAAAAATGTCATAAAACAAGTGCTTTGCACTCTGTTTTTTTTTGGTTTACAACTAACCATTTCAGGTTACTCAAGCTTGCTAACACAATCAGGATATGAAAATGGTAATCAGTTCACCAAGTTTTTCAAAAACTTTAAGAACTGGCTAGTCCAAAGCAAACGGCTCTTGGTAAAGACTTCTCAAATCCGTTGATAGCTGATAGTTTGCTAAAAACTATAAGGTAATCAGTTCACCTAGTTTCAAAATCTTAAACGAACTGACTAGTCCAAAGCAAACGGCTCTTGGTAAAGACTTATCAAATCCGTTGATAGCTGATAGTTTGCTAAAAACTATAAGGGATATTTTCTAAAATTTCAAAGGGACTGCCAAGTTTTATTTCAAAACAAGGTACTGGTAGTTCAAATTTTAGTACTGGTAGAGTAAAATGGTACTGCTACATAGCCGTTGAGTTTGTCAGGTTAAAATATAGCCGTTGTCTTTAAAGGGTATTTTTGTGAATTAATCATGTTTTCCTCGAATTAAGGATATAGTTATTATAATAAAAGATCTTTTTGACCGCCTCTTCAATTACTTATCCATATCTTTTATAGTCGGTCAAGAGTCATTTTTCTCATAATCAATCCTTATCACAATTCACACTTACCTTTCATCTTCTACCAGTACAACAATAAAATCCCACCATCAAAATCAAAATTTTCATCAAACCTTTCATCATGGCTCGCCTAAGTTTTGTCAAACGCCACAACCAATTAGCTTTTCTGGAAAAGTCTGATGACAATGAAACTTTCCATCAAGCAATTGATTTTCTAAACAATTCTTATGTCAGGTTTGCTTTACTCGTGAATCCCACTATTTTTGAATCTCAAATTTCACAATTTTGGCAAACTGCTAAACTTAACACTCTTGAGGATGGGATTCAGGAGTTAATGGTCAAAGTGGATGGTAGAACATTGACTTTTACCGAATCATCCATTAGAAGACACCTTCGTTTAGATGATTCAGATGGCATTAGTCAACTTCCTGATACTAAAATATTTGAAAATTTGACAAAAATGGGGTATAATGTAACTTCTACAAAGCTTACATTTCTTAAAAAGCATTTTACCCCTCAATGGAGATTTTTGATTCACACCATCCTTCATTGTTTAAGCCAAAAGAAAACCTCATGGGAGCAATTTAGTGGTAACTTGGCTGCAGCTCTCATTTGTCTGGCAACAAACAAGAAATTCAACTTTTCAAAATATATTTTTGAAGGAATGGTTAAAAATGTGGACAGTGAAACAAAGTTTTTGATGTACCCAAGGTTCATTCAGTGCCTCATCAACAAATCCAAACATTTGTTACTTCCCCCAAACAAACCTTTTAAGACTCCTTAACTTACACACAAGGTGTTTTCAAACATGAAAATTGGTTTTCAAAGAGAAGAAGTACCACTTTTTGAGGAAATGTTACTACAACATTCTGAAGAACCATCAACATCATCTGATCATTCATCACCACATCCATCGCCAGTACCATCCCACTCAGCAACAGTACCATCAGTCACACCACCATCATCAGTACCATTACCATCTCATCAACAAACACAAACACCATCTGCAATATCACCATCATTATCACATCATACCTCACCACCACAATCTCCTCCACAACTAAGTGTAGATGCTCAGACTATCAAGGAATTAAAGGAGCAAGTGCAGCACTTGCAAACTTCACTTGAAAGTCAAAACAAACATTTTACAGAGATCAACACCAAGTTAATTAAGAGGGTTGAGAAATTAGAATTGAAGGTGAAATTGTTGAAGGGTAAAGGGACATCTCAGTTGGTTGTTTCTAGTTCCTCAAGTTCAGATGCAGAGGGTTTGGGTCTCTCTTCCAAAAAGGGGAGGATGGGTAGTTCTAAAAATGAAGATGAGATTCAATTTCAGTTTCATGAAGGAGCTCTAGTGATTGATGAAGAGCCTGTTATTCAAGAAAAAGATGCTGCTGAAGCAAAGCAAGATACTGCTGAAGCAGAGCAAGATACTGCTGAAGCAGAGCTAGAGCCTGCTGGGATTCAGAGGTTATTAGCTATGAATTTAAAAGGTTCTGATCAATTGTCCTACAAAAGAAAGAGAGGAGCACAGCCTCAGGGGAGGTTTCTTGTTTCTGATGAATAATCAGCTGCTCCAAGTCCAGTATCATCACCAAAAGACAAGGGCAAGAAAATCTTAGTTGAAGATGAACCAAAGCCTAAAAAGATGAAGCAGAAAGAGCAAGCACAGTTGGCTGTAGATGAAAAATTGTCTAAACAAATTCATGAAGAAGAAGTCATAAGGGCTGAGGAAGAATCAAGAATGCTGCAAGAAAAGTTTGATGCTCAGTTGCAGTACATCATTTCCATTGATCCAATTGTAAGAGGTGAAGCTTACACTCTGGTATGTGATGAATCCCTTAGCTCAGATGAAATGACAATCAAGCTCAATGATTTCATCACCAAGAAATACAATCAAGAGGCATTGGATGATGTCTATCAGCAGATTCAGAAGAATCAGAAGAAAGGATTTAAAATGCCACATTCTGAAGCAGATCAGAAGAAGTTCTTCAAGATTTATCTGAAAAGAGAAGTGAACATGAAAGAACATCAACTCAAAAGTAAATCCTTTGATGAATTGAAGCTTCTATACTTAGAGGCTTACATAAGAAACAAAACCAGTTTTCTCATGGATACTCAAAAGTCTTTCAAAGGAAGAAAAGATGATCAGAAGGAACAAAAAGAGAAAGCAGAATTGCCTCCTGTTCAGTAAAGAGAAATGGTTGTCCATGGTCCACAAATTGTTTTTGCTGAACCCTTACATGCAAGGCATCCAGTCATACATTGGGAAATCTACAATGATAAGTTTGGCAAAGCATGGAAGATAACAAGAGTTGGGAACAAGGTTGAGATTTTCAAGAACTTTGAAAATCTACTCAGAGCATGTAGCAGAATGGATTTAGATGAATTATGGGTATTAGTTCAAGAGAAGCTGAAGACCAAGTACAAGCCAGATGCAAAGGAGCAAGAGCTATGGGTTGAGTTCAGCAGATTGTATGATCCAAATCCTACTGATACTCATTGGAAATTTCCTTATTATGATTTATCTGTTACATGGGAATACTTCAGCATGAGTCATGTTCATCATCTTTCCACTCAGAGTGGAATAGAGATCTTTATGCTAGGTGAGAAGGAGTATCCTTTAAGCTATGAAGTATTATCAGTCTTGATCTCCAATAAGCTTTTGTGTGAAGAGGAAACTGATGCAGTCAAAAGATTGAAGGAGAGCATACTTGATCAGTATGAAAACCTAAGGAGAAAGAAATAAGGTTTTTGGAAGAGTTCCCTCAAATCCTCAAGGTATGAATTTTATTCACAAAGAAACTTGGTTATTTTAAATGGGAATAACAAGTTTAGGGGAGGATTATTGGGAATAAAATGCACAAAGTAAAGAGTCTGCCAGAAGAGCCTGCTAGTGATAGTTAAGCCTGCCTCCTCATTTCTGCTGATGTTGAAGATATACTAACAGTACCTTCTGGGTAAGAAGGTACTGCTAGTTAAAGAAGGTCCTGCCAGTTTTCACGACAAGTTGTTATATTTTAATTAGAGATATTTACTTGTATTATTAGTCTTTGTACAAAGTTATACGTTTAGTAGAAGTAGTACAGAAGACTCAGTAGATATAATGGAGTGTTTTACCTTGAAAGGTGTAATATTAGGATAAGATAAGCCTCTATTATATTATATTAAGCAACTTGACCACTTGTAATAAGGGCTCCTTATGCTATAAAAGGAACCCTTAAGACACCTTCTTAGACACATCTGAGATATATCTTTTCTTACAGCTTTCATAGCTTTCCCATGCATAACTTCCATCTTTAACCTTTTCACGTATCAAAGATTCAAGGTTACACTTGTAATCCTGGTGATAGTTTAGATCACCCGTATTATTTCATCAATAATATTGAATCATTTTGTGTTATTCTTGTTGTGCTCATTCTCTTTTACTTACTCACCACCTTTGTTCCTTTAGTGTGTTTTAGTAGATTCCGCATGCTAAATCACATCCATTCATAAATATCCCAAACACATTACTAAGATTAACATCCCAAGTGTTTGAACGAATCCATTCCCACACACAATGATATAATATTCACAACAACAGATATATAGATATATGCACAAATTCACAAATTGGAATCAGATAACAGACAGAAAAGTGGGTTTTAGCAAATTACAAACTACAGGGGGTGCAAATGAACTTTTGAAAACTTAAAATTAAAAGAAATTTTAAAATGAAAATGAAATTATAAAAATGATTATTTTAATAATTAAATATTAATTACTTAATAAAACTACTTAAAATCTATTTTAAACCTAATTTAAATTAACAAAAATTTATAAAGATTACAAATTAAACTAAAAATTTGAAAAAATAGTTTCTAAACCTTAAAATGAACTTGAAGAAAGTATAAAAATTAAAAATAAATATTTTTGTCTTTTTATGGGTTTTATATTAATTAAAAACTAATTAACTTAATTAAACTAATTAAACTATTTTAAATTACTAATAATACCTAAGTGACTTAGAAAATTATGGAAAAATTTATAAAACTAATTAACCATCACAGGAATCCTACAAAATTATAAAAAGTTGCTAAAAATTATTTCTAGACTATTTTACTAATTATTTACCTTTTAATTAATTTAAACCTAGTTTAACTAATTTAAATGAGAAAATTGGAAATTGAAAAGTAGAAATTAAAAATATATTTTCTAAAAGTCTTAAATAATTTATAAAACCTAGGAAAAATATAAAAACCTACTGTTGTTAATTAAAATTTAAGAAATCTAATTAATTACTAATATTACTTATTTAATTAATTTAACTACTTTTAATTCTAATAAATAGTAAACTGTTTAGGAAAAATCTAAGAAAATTATTACAAAAACTTAAAGGTATAAGAAAATTAAGAAAATTATAAAAATGGAAAAGTGCTTATTAATAAGCTGAAAAGAAAATTGAAAAAGATAGAATCTATTAAATAGAAGCTATCACTAATTTTATGTTTGGTTTTTTTTTTGGTGTTTTTCTTTTTGACAGATAAAAATAAGATGAAATTAGGAAACTTTTACAAAACAACTTTTATTAGAGCTTAAAAATAAGCTGTGTGCACCCCCTTTTGTTCAACAGTTGGCTTAATAGCTTATTTTGTGGATTTTTCAAATGAAATAAGCCAATTACTGATCACAGAAGGTACAAATAGCTATAATCAACTTAAGTAAACCAAAACTAAGCTAAAATGAGTAAAAGGACTGAGCAATAAGCTATAATAAGCAAATAATACAAAAACCTCAACCTAAGTGGTATGCAGTCCCAAAAGGGCAACTTAAGGCCTGTGTGGGGCCCACAAACAAGCACAAGGGTCCAAAATAAGAATGAATCTCAGAGGCTGGGCTGGTAAGCTTTAAAATAAACCAAGAATCAGAGCTTATGGCTCACTATTGAGCTTTTGGAAAGCTTATGAAGGTTGATGCCTATACTGAGTACTCAGTGTACTCAGTATGATGGTGGTGACTTATTGGGACAAGCAGCCTAGGTGAAAAGCTTCTAAAGTACAAACTAACAATTAGAATGGTGAGATGGGTTGACAAGGTTCCTAAAAAGCCAAGGCTTGAATGCTTAAGCTCTCAGAGGAGCTTTTGGTGAGCTTGTGAAATCAGGGTCACACCCCTGATGCAAGGGAGCTAAAAGTGCAAACAGGCAACTTCAAGTGTGCTTATTAATGCGCAAATGGATTTCAAACTTGGATTTTCTTCTTGAAACAGGTTCACAAGCTTCCAAATATAACAAATCAACCAAAACTTTGGAGTACCAATCTATATTAAACGCTATGCAAGATCTGGATTAAGTGACTATTTTGACAGACTTGGAATTATTGACTTTTGAAAAATCAATAAGCTTTGACTTTGATGACTTTTGATCTTGATTTCCTTACTGATTATGTTAATTTAAACTATGATGACTTGAAAATGAGTACCCTTGACAACTTGTGAACAGATGTGATGAGTTTGAAACCAAAATTCCTTACAGATTACTAGTTGTGAGGATATGAAAGTGATTTTGACTTTTGGTGAAATGAAGCCAAGTTTTTTTGGTTGTTCTGAGTTTATATGATCCTAGGGGACATGTATCATCAGAAAACAACACCACACATAAACTACCACACCAACTGTTTTACTGATCCAAACACTCCTATTAAGGACTGATTTTATAGATTTCAAAGAGATCCCAGGTTTTAGACCACAAACTTGGTTCCAGGAATTAACTTAAGCTAAGTTAAGCTGAATCAAACACATATGCACTGGTTTAAACCACAAATACCCAAGATTACTAAGTGGACTAATTTTGACTGTCAAACTAAAATTTTTAAGCAACTATGGAAATAAACAAACAAACTACTGAATTTATGCTAGATTATGGCTATTGAACACTGAATAAGCACAAATAAGCAGGAAATAAGCTATGCTAAAGTACTGAATTAATATTCAAAAAAAAAACTTAAAAATTGAACTCACTTGAGACCCTAGCTAAACAAGGGCTCCCAATTGGGCAGCTACAAGCTCCTAGCTTGTAAACAAGCTAGGTATAAGTCCTTCTTGCCCCTCCATTGCAGGCAATTTCCATTAGCTTTCCACAATCCAAGCAAATGTATTCGATTGTTTAGTTTTTTTTTTTTTTTTTTTTTATATATATATATCTTTTTGATTTAGAACTAACACTAATATGATTTTAAGTTTAAATTAAGCTAAGCTTAGTTAATATAGGGTGCTGAAACAGTAAAAGCTAACTTTTCTCAAACCTTAAGCTAATATGAAATTTTGAAATTCAAAAGTGAAAAATGGAATTTGGAACTGATAACTTGATACTTTTATTACTAAAACCTTGAATTACACTAGGAATACTGAAATTACAACTTTGAAACTGAAGAATACAATTGGAATTTTAAATTAAGCTAATACGGCATAAATTTTAAGCTAATTAACTTCTAGGTCTTCTCCTTGCAATCTCCTCCCTTTTATAGCCAAAGATTAGGGTTTGGGAGTGTCGTCTGATCATTTCCCATCAAATCCTGACCCTTGGATCCTTTGATTTCATCCTAGCCCTTAAAACCGATTTTGGCGCCAAAAATGGAGAAGTCCAAATTGGACTGTTGTAACAACTAGGGGGGGGGGGGCAGCATTTAATGTGGATGGGATATTAGGTAAGAGTGGTGGGGGTGAGTGGTTTGGGCGGTGGATTGGACAGGGATGGTGGGATGGTGGTGAAATGATGGTTCTGCAAGTTGGGGGGGGGGGGGGGGTGAAGGAAGGTGGGAAAGGGTGGTGGTGTTTGACCGTTTGACTAAGGGTCAAAGGTTGACCCCGTTTTTATTACAAGGGATGTGTTGAGCTGGTTGTGGAGTGGGCCTAGAATAGGGAGTGGGCTTGGGCAAGTTTATGGATTGGATTGGTTTAATAATAACAAGGGTCCGGTTTGGTTTAATGTATCACAAGGTCCTTTTTTGTAATTTTGCCAAAAGTTTAGGGGTGTAATTTGGAATTCTTCCAAAGTTTGTCACAAGGTCCAATCTTGCCAATGTTGAATAGTATAAGGACCATGATGACAAATTTCACTTTTGACTTTTCCAGGGATTAAATCTGCCAAATTTTCAAACTCCAGGGACCTGTTATGTAATTTCACCAAACTTGCCAATCAAGGACCAATCCTGCCATTTATGAGAAGTACAAGGACAAAATTTGTTTTTCTCAAAGTTTTAGTATCCCAGGGACCATTTTTGACAATTTTCCAAACTTTAGGGACTAAACTTGACATTTTGTGAAACTTTGCACCAAAGGACTATCTTTGTAACTTTTTGATTTAAAAGGACCTTTGGTGACTTTTTCAAGTTTTTAGAACAACCAGGGACTATATTTGACAATTTTTGAAAGTTGAGGGACTGAAACTGCCAATTTTGCAAACTTTGTACGTTTTTCGTCTGTTTTTGATTATTTTGCATTTGAAACATATAAAACACATTCCTGGGATATTTTCACTATTTTGATTCAATATTGAGTGTTTTTAGATGTTTTGGCAGCTCAGAAAAGGTAAAAATGATGAGTATTTACACACTCATCAATCCCCCACACTAAAACATTGCTAGTCCCTAGCAATCTTTTGAGAAAAACTATGTGATTTTGAACAAATCTCCAGCTGTCAACGGATTTGACTAGTCTTTACCAAAAGCCGTTTGCTTCTGGACTAGCCAACTCTTGATGGACAAAGTCAACATCTTGGTGAGCTGATTACCAATTATGGATTTTCCACGGCCTTTACCACAAGCCATAATCTTGCAGGCTAGCCAACTCATTTGCTTTATGGGATATGGCGAGTTGATTTACCATACAATTTTGGGCAAATTGCAAGCCATCAACGGGTTTGAGATGTCTTTACCAAGAGCCGTTTGCTCCTGGACTAGCCAATCCATTTGTCATTTAGACTTGGCGGACTGATTACCACAAAAATTTTGAAATAAAGTGAAAAATTTTTGAAAAATTTTAGGCCAAAATGGGGGTACTTAGAAAGTATTTTGTAATAAAATTCACAAGAATTTTCTCCCCCCACACTAGAATTGAATATTGTCCTCAATATTCAAAGTCCTGGCTATTATGCCGAATCTCTGAACGGAAAAAGCTAATATTCGAAACTAACTGTGGGAATATCGATTTTATTTTTCACTTTATTTATCTGTACATATAAACATTTTTATTCATTTTTTTTGAGAGACTTATATACATATTTACTTTTCAAAAGGTAGGGGACGGCCACTCCCCCACACTAGAGTGGTAGAAAGTAGAAAGAAGTCAGAGATATGGGTGAAAACCCATATTTTGCTAAATTTTGTTCACCGAGTCACTAGCTTGACTCGATCCCCGAATTCATTGGTCCATGGGGAAAGTTTGGAGATCAGGGACAACCAAGGATGGTATGTCCTCTCCAAAATAATGTTTCAAACGATGACCATTCACTTTGAAGTTGGGACCTTCGGGTTGAGATAACTCAACAGTCCCGTATGGATATACTTTAGCAATAGTGAATGGTCCAGTCCATCGGGTTTTTAACTTCCCCGAGAAGATCTTTAACCTTGAGTTGAAAAGAAGGACTCTGTCACCGACATTGAAAATGCGGTTCTTAATCTTAGAGTCGTGAATCTTCTTTGTCTTTTCTTTGTAGATCAAAGAGTTCTCGTAGGCTTGATCACGAAGTTCGTTTAATTCATTGAGTTGAACCTTACGGTGATCACCCGCTTTATGAAGATCATAGTTTGCATGTTTCAAGGCCCAGTAGGCTTTGTGCTCAAGCTCGATCGGTAAATGACACGCCTTCCCGTATACAAGCTTGTAGGGAGTACACCCGATAGGTGTTTTGTAAGCTGTACGAAAGGCCCAGAGTGCATCATCTAGTTTGTCCGACCAGGAAGCACGGTTTTCACCTACGGTCCCCTCAAGAATCCGTTTAATACCACGGTTGAAAACCTCCACCTGCCCACTTGTTTGTGGGTGATACGCGGTAGAAAGACGGTGAGTAACACCGTACTTAAGCACGGGGGTTCCAAAACGAGCAAAGAGGGATTTCAAGAATTTCACAACAACTCGGGCATCGTTAGTGGGTAAGGCTTTTGCCTCAACCCATTTTGACAAGTAGTCAACCGCCACGAGAATGTATTTGTTTCCACGAGAAGATGGGAATGGCCCCATAAAATCAATGCCCTAGACGTCAAAGATTTCACAAACTTGAATGGCATTTTGTAGCATTTTGTTCTTTTGTGAAATATTCCCGTGACGCTGACAAGCATCACAAGCTTTGACTAGCTCGTGGGCATCCTTATAGATCGTGGGCCAATAGAAACCGGAATCAAACACCTTTTTGGCGGTGTAGTTAGGACTATGGTGGCCCCCGGTGGGTCCAGCATGGCAAGCCTTGAGAATATCAGCGGCTTCCTGTCCGTATACACATCGCCTGATGACTTGATCGGCACAGATTTTGAAGAGATAGGGGTCATCCCAGAAGTAATGTCTAACGTCCTTGAAGAATTTGTTCTTCTGTTGGGACGTCATCCCCTTAACGATGAAGTTACCCGCATGGTAATTTGCAAAGTTGGCAAACCATGAGGTAGTTGAGTCACCACAAAAAGCAACCGCATTGAGTGTCTGGAGAGGAAATGTTTCGTTTATTTCCTGTTTCTCGGATACATCCTGATGAGGGTTTTCTAATCATGAGAGATGATCAGCAGCAAGGTTCTCGGCTCTTTTTTTATCACGGATAATGATATCAAATTCTTGGAGGAGGAGAACCCAACGGAGAAGCCTCGGCTTTGCATCTTGCTTTGCAAATAGGTACTTCAAAGCCGAGTGATCCGTATACACTACACACTTGGTCAAGATTAAGTATGACCGGAATTTTTCAAAGGCATACACCACAGCCAGTAGTTCTTTTTCAGTAGTGGTGTAATGACTTTGAGCCTCGGTCATAGTTTTGCTTGCGTAGTGTATAGGCTGAATGTATTTTGCTTTTCGTTGCCCCAAGACCGCACCTATGGCAAAATCACTAGCATCGCACATAAGCTCCAAAGGTAGGTCCCAATCGGGGGCAACAAGAATCGGTGCCTCGGTAAGCTTTTTCTTTAATGTTTCAAAAGATTCGATGCACTCAGGAGAGAAGATGAAAGGAGCATCCTTTTCGTGGAGATGGGTCATAGGCCGGGCAATCTTAGAGAAATCTTGGATAAACCTACGGTAGAAGCCAGCATGACCCAAAAAGCTCCTAACACCTTTAACGGTGGTGGGATGAGGTAATTTAGCAATGACATCAATTTTGGCTTTGTCAACCTCAATCCCGTTCTTTGAAATTTTATGGCCGAAGACAATGCCCTCCTTGACCATAAAGTGGCTCTTCTCCCATTTGAGACTCAAATTCGTTTCTTTACAACATTTAAGCATTTGTTCCAAGTGGGAGAGACAAGACTGGAATGAATCCCTGACGACTGAAAAGTCATCCATAAATACCTCCATGGTTTTCCCGATCATGTCAGAAAAAATAGACATCATGCACCTTTGGAACGTGCCTGGTGCATTACATAAGCCGAAAGGCATACGTCTGTAAGCAAAAGTTCCGTAGGGGCATGTGAAGGTAGTTTTCTCTTGATCTTGTGGATCAATGGGGATTTGGAAGTAACCCAAGAAACCATCGAGGAAGCAGTAATATTCATTCCCCGCTAGTCTTTCGAGCATCTGGTCCATAAAAGCGAGAGGAAAATGGTCTTTACGGGTGGCTTCATTTAACTTTCGATAGTCAATACATACTCGCCATCCCGTGACCAAACGAGGTGGGATCAACTCGTTTTCCTCATTGGTGACAACGGTTATGCCACCCTTTTTAGGAACACAATGAATTGGGCTAACCCAAGGACTGTCAGATATAGGGTAAATCAATCCCGCATCAAGAAGTTTTAGAACCTCTTGTTTGATAACTTCGTGGATTTTGGGATTTACCCTTCTCTGTTGTTGCACTGCTGGCTTAAAGTCATCCTCCATTAAGATTTTGTGTGTACAAAAATCTGGGCTTACGCCCTTAATGTCGGAGAGTTTCCAAGCAATTGCTTGCTTGTTTGCCTTAAGAACTTTTAGGAGTGCAGCCTTTTCCTCATCTTTTAAGTCTTTAGCAATAATGACGGGTAATTTATCATCACCTTCCAGAAATGCATATTCTAGATGAGGAGGCAAGTCCTTGAGCTCAACCTCGGGAAATTCTTCAGATTTTTCAGATTTTTCAATAGACTTAATTTTCTCTTTATGAAGTATTTTTGGAGACGGAGAGGGTGAAGGATCATCATTTAACAATCTTTCAAGAAGAAGAATGTCCCCCTCTGGGTCAAGATAGTTTTCATCAACCCCATGTGGGATTGAACTATCTTGAGCAAGAAAAGCCTCGACCTCTTCTAGAAGGAAGTCACTTCCCTCAAACGGAGTGAGAGAAGGGGAAGAGTCAGAAATGATAGGATCAGTAGAAAGAGTGGTACTGCCACTGGATGAGAAACCAAGGACTTCTTGAGAATACTCCTCAGACGCAACATCGATGATGTCAATTTGGTTAACCGTTTCAGCGTCATAGTTGGAGGAGTATCTTGAAGTCTGATAAAGAATGAATGTGATGGCTTGACCACCAACACGTAGAGTGATTTCTTCTTAGAATACATCGATTAGAGCACGACCCGTTCTTAAGAATCCCCTCCCGAGAATGAGAGGGACTCTTGGGTCAGCATCGAAATCAGCAATCATGAAATCTGCCGGAAAATGGAACTTTCCTACTTTCACGAAGATATCTTCGGCAATGCCGAGAGGACGGGATATAGTACGGTCTGCAAGCTCGAGAGTCATGCAGGTAGGGGTGAGAGCAGGAAGAGAGAGTCTTTTCCAGACTGTGTAAGGCATCAGGTTAATGCTTGCGCTAAGATCGGCCAAGGCAAATCATTCAACCATCCCCGGGAAAATACAAGGAATGAGAAATTTCCCAGGATCTCCAAGCTTTTCGGGAAGCTTTTTCAAGAGCACTGCTGAACAATGCTCATTAAGTGGAGTTTTTGCCATCTCACAGAGTTTTTCTTTATTGCTTATCAGATTTTTAATTGTTGAAGCAAACTTAGGCATGAGAAGAAGAGCATCCGCGAAGCTAATATCGAAGTGTAATTCTTGGAAAATTTGATAAAATTTTTCTATCTGATGATTAGCTCTTTCGCGGTTCTTTTGATCATTCAATCGTGAAGGATATGGAATTAGCGGCTTAGGATCGTTCTTTGGAATTTCATCAGAACTCACAGGAGGATCAAATACAACTTTCGACTTAGGAGTCAGGACCGGGACAACTTGAGGGTGGACGTTGTTGGTACCTCCATTATTAGTAGGAAGTACCGTGTCCGTGGTAACCTCAGGTTTACGTTCCACTACCTTTGTAGGAGGAGAGGGAGAGGTAGAGGGAATCGTGGGTCCATCGTATGATACCCCACTTCGGGTAGTGATCGCTTTGACATCGCCCCTCGGGTTAGCGATCGTGTTGCTCGGTAGTGTACCCGAGCCCGAGGGTCGATCATTTAAAGACTTCTGAAGCTCAGAGATCTTGCTGATCAATAACCGATTCGTTTCCTCTTGTGCTTTCATGAATTGTTTTAGCACTTCATCGGAGGAAGACGAGGGTAGAACAACGTTTTGATTTTGAGTAGGAAAATTTTGAACACGATTGTTTTGAAAATTCCCTTGATTTTGATTGTTGTTACCCTGAAAATTGTTTCCCTGATTGAAATTACCCTGATTGTCATTCCCTTGATTTTGGTTTCTTTGAAAATTTCCTTGAAAACCTTGATTTTGATTGCCATTTTGAAAATTGCTTTGATTAAAATGACCTTGATTGGGGTTTTGGAAATTTGAGTTTTGACCTTGGTTAAAATCTCCTCGATTCTGATTCGAGTTACGGTTTTGATTTTGGTTAAAATCGAGAGGTCCGAGAAAATTGTTGGAACGACAGCTTAAGAGATTACGGTCCCCTTGTGGTTGGTAAGAATTACCCCCCATGTTGTAGGAACCGTGAGCAGCATAAACGTTCTCTTGAGGAAAACCAGCAGTAGCTGGACACTCGAAATAGAGATGTGGGCCCCCACAAGTTTCACAACTTCGGGCCACGGCTTTCACTTGTTGATTTTGTACCTGATTTTGCATCGTTTGGTTCATTCTCAACACAGCCATAGAAATATCATCCATCTTTTTGGTGAGAGCAATTATTTCAGGAGATGATGATGAAGGAATGATAGATTTACATGACTCATCCCTCTCCGCAGAGGAATCCCAAAAGTTATGGTGGGCAATCATGTTCTCAATCAAGTCATAGCATTCTTCGGGACGCCTTTTCATAAAGGTCCCACCAGCAGCAGCATTGAGAATATCCCGGTGCCTCAATGTAAGACCATTATAGAAGGTATCTATGATGGTAACTTGTAACATATTGTGGTTAGGGCACCGATCAATAGCTAGCTTATAACGTTCCCAAGCCTCAAAAAGAGACTCATTGGGACGTTGCCGGAAGTTGCTGATATCATTTCGTAACTTGGTAACCATAGAAGGTGGAAAATATTTTGCTAAAAACTTGGTTACCATTTCATCAAAGGTACGAATAGAATTCTTTGGGAGTCGGTCAAACCATGCAGTGGCATGATGAGTGAGAGAATAGGGGAAGAGATACAGCCGGAGGGCATCATCGGTGACACCATGTTGTTTCATGCTTTGGGTGACGGTAAGGTATTTATCAAGATGCTTGTTAGCATCGTCACCCGGTAATCCGTGAAATTGACACGAATTTTGGACTTGTTGGATCATGTGGTGCTTGAGGCCAAAGTCCGTAGCCTCAATAGTGAGTGGTGCAATAGGCCCGCCCCTCCCTTGCATGGTAGGCTGGCACAACTCTTCCATCGTTCGGAGATCGGGAGCTGGCTCATCCCTGGGAGGGTCAGGGGGTGGTGGTGGTTGCTCATCGGCCATTTCGGTTTTTGGTTCTTCAATAACAGTATGTAACTCGTGTACGTTTTTCTGATTTTTACGCTTTGTTTGTGACCGAGTGCGCATGCACTAAAAACAATTTTTCAAAACAAGATCGAGGCAAAACCACAGTGAACTTAAATCCAATAATCACAAGTGAATGGCTTATTTAAAAAAAGTACACCACTCACAGGGATATAAAGGCAAGTTTTAATCTTTTGTTTGAGAACTTTTTATGTAATTATTAACAGAAAAATTTGTCTTTCGGCTTATGGGTGTGTGTGAAGAAAACTCTGGGAATTATGTTTTTGGAACTGATTCGTTAACCGAAATCGTTCTTTTAAGATTACTCGCAGGCTGGTGGGAGGAAGTAAATAGTTTTCCTCTTCAGTTCGCAATTTAATGTCAGAACTTACCTTATACCAACTGTTTCAGGTTGTAATCTTAAAGAAAACGAAGTAATTTAACTTCACAGTTTGTTTTGTTGTTTTTGATTTTTTTTGGTGTTGTTAACTCTTCAGGAAAAGTGTTAATAAACTTTTTGATATGATTGATATTTTTACAAAAACTTTTTACAAATTGTGTGAAATTTGTACAGGGAGGGTTTTGAAAACCAATAAACTTAAAATGATTTTAAAAACACACAACAACCTCCCCTGCAACGGCGCCAAATTTTGATTGGTCCCGAAATGGTCAGATATTATTGACCAAGGTCAATAAGTCAAAGACAGCTCCGTTCCAATTCTCCGGTGACAGTATAGTGTGTCCCCGGGTCGTTAAGTCCCAGCGAGATTGAAATGGTGTTTTTGGAAAACGTTTAAGCGAATGAGTGGCACTGAGGACAGTAGCCAAGATGATTGGGAATTGATTTTGCTACTGATATTTTGGTATTTGCACAATGATATAATATTCACAACAACAGATATATAGATATATGCACAAATTCACAAATTGGAATCAGATAACAGACAGAAAAGTGAGTTTTAGCAAATTACAAACTACAGGGGGTGCAAATGAACTTTTGAAAACTTAAAATTAAAAGAAAATTTAAAATAAAAATGAAATTATAAAAATGATTATTTTAATATTTAAATATTAATTACTTAATAAAACTACTTAAAATCTATTTTAAACCTAATTTAAATTAACAAAAATTTATAAAGATTACAAATTAAACTAAAAATTTGCAAAAATAGTTTCTAAACCTTAAAATGAACTTGAAGAAAGTATAAAAATTAAAAATAAATATTTTTGTCTTTTTATGAGTTTTATATTAATTAAAAACTAATTAACTTAATTAAAATAATTAAACTATTTTAAATTACTAATAATACCTAAGTGACTTAGAAAATTATGGAAAAATTTATAAAACTAATTAACCATCACAGGAATCCTAAAAAATTATAAAAAGTTGCTAAAAATTATTTCTAGACTATTTTACTAATTATTTACCTTTTAATTAATTTAAACCTAGTTTAACTAATTTAAATGAGAAAATTGGAAATTGAATAGTAGAAATTAAAAATATATTTTCTAAAAGTCTTAACTAATTTATAAAACCTAGGAAAAATATAAAAACCTACTGTTGTTAATTAAAATTTATGAAATCTAATTAATTACTAATATTACTTATTAAATTAATTTAACTTCTTTTAATTCTAATAAATAGTAAACTGTTTAGGAAAAATCTAAGAAAATTATTAAAAAAACTTAAAGGTATAAGAAAATTAAGAAAATTATAAAAAGGGAAAAGTGCTTATTAATAAGCTGAAGAGAAAATTAAAAAAGATAGAATCTATTAAATAGAAGCTATCACTAATTTTATGTTTGGTTTTTTTTTTTTGGTGTTTTTCTTTTTGACAGATAAAAATAAGATGAAATTAGGAAACTTTTACAAAACAACTTTTATTAGAGCTTAAAAATTAGCTGTGTGCACCCCCTTTTGTTCAACAGTTGGCTTAATAGCTTATTTTGTGGAATTCTCAAATGAAATAAGCCAATTACTGATCACAGAAGGTACAAATAGCTATAATCAACTTAAGTAAACCAAAACTAAGCTAAAACAAGCAAAAGGACTGAGCAATAAGCTATAATAAGCAAATAAGCAAAAAACCTCAACTTAAGTGGTATGTAGTCCCAAAAGGGCAACTTAAGGCCTGTGTGGGGCCCACAAATAAGCACAAGGGTCCAAAGTAAAAATGGATCTCAGAGATTGGGCTGGTAAGCTTTGAAATAAACCAAGAATCAGAGCTTATAGCTCACTATTGAGCTTTTGGCAAGCTTATGAAGGTTGATGCCTATACTGAGTACTCAGTGTACTCAGTATGATGGTGGTGACTTATTGGGACAAGCAGCCTAGGTGAAAAGCTATTAAAGTACAAACTAACAATTAGAATGGTGAGATGGCTTGACAAGGTTCCTAAAAAGCCAAGGCTTGAAGGCTCAAGCTCTCAAAGGAGCTTTTGGTGAGCTTGTGAAATCAGGGTCACACCCCAGATGCAGGGGAGCTAAAACTGTGCTTATTAATGAGCAAATGGATTTCAAAATTGGATTTTCTTCTTGAAACAGGTTCACAAGCTTCCAAATATAGCAAATCAACAAAAACCTTGGAGTACCAATCTATATTAAACCCTATGCAAGATCTGGATTAAGTGACTATTTTGACAGACTTGGAATTATTGACTTTTGAAAAATCAATAAGCTTTGACTTTGATGACTTTTGATCTTGATTTCCTTACTGATTATGTTAATTTAAACTATGATGACTTGAAAATGAGTACCCTTGACAACTTGTGAACAGATGTGATGAGTTTGAAACCAAAATTCCTTACAGATTACTAGTTGTGAGGATATGAAAGTGATTTTGACTTTTGCTGAAATGATCCTAGGGGACATGTATCATCAGAAAACAACGCCACATAAACTACCACACCAAGTGTTTTACTGATCCAAACACTCCTATTAAGGACTGATTTTATAGATTTCAAAGAGAACCCAGGTTTTAGACCACAAACTTGGTTCCAGGAATTAACTTAAGCTAAGTTAAGCTGAATCAAACACATATGCACTGGTTTTAACCACAAATACCCAAGATTACTAAGTGGACTAATTTTGATTGTCAAACTAAAATTTTTAAGCAACTATGGAAATAAACAAACAAACTACTGAATTTATGCTAGATTATGGCTATTGAACACTGAATAAGCATAAATAAGAAGGAAATAAGCTATGCTACAGTACTGAATTAATATTCAAAGAAAAACTTAAAAATTGAACTCACTTGAGACCCTAGCTAAACAAGGGCTGCCAATTGGGCAGCTACAAGCTCCTAGCTTATAAACAAGCTAGGTATAAGTCCTTCTTGCCCCTCCATTGCAGGCAACTTCCATTAGCTTTCCACAATCCAAGCAAAGGTATTTGATTTTTTAGTTTTCTGTTTTTTTTATCTTTATGATTTAGAACTAACACTAATATGATTTTAAGTTTAAATTAAGCTAAGCTTAGTTAATATAGGGTACTGAAACAGTAAAAGCTAACTTTTCTCAAACCTTAAGCTAATATGAAATTTTGAAATTCAAAAGTGAAAAATGGAATTTGGAACTGATAACTTGATACTTTTATTACTAAAACCTTGAATTACACTAGGAATACTGAAATTACAACTTTGAAACTGAAGAATACAATTGGAATTTTAAATTAAGCTAATACGACATAAATTTTAAGCTAATTCACTACTTGGTCTTCTCCTTGCAATCTCCTCCCTTTTATAGCCAAAGATTAGGGTTTGGGAGAGTCTTCTGATCATTTCCCATCAAATCCTGACCCTTGGATCCTTTGATTTCATCCTAGCCCTTAAAACCAATTTTGGCGCCAAAAATGGAGAAGTCCAAATTGGACTGTTGTAACAACTGGGGGGGGCAGCATTTAATGTGGATGGGATATTAGGTGAGAGTGGTGGGGGTGAGTGGTTTGGGCGGTGGATTGGACAGGGATGGTGGGATGGTGGTGAAATGATGGTTCTGCAAGTTGGGGGGTGAAGGAAGGTGGGAAAGGGTGGTGGTGTTTGACCGTTTGACTAAGGGTCAAAGGTTGACCCCGTTTATATTATAAGGGATGTGTTGGGCTGGTTGTGGAGTGGGCCTAGAATAGGGAGTGGGCTTGGGCAAGTTTATGGATTGGATTGGTTTAATAATAACAAGGGTCCGGTTTGGTTTAATGTATCACAAGGACCTTTTTTGTAATTTTGCCGAAAGTTTAGGGGTGTAATTTGGCATTCTTCCAATGTTTGTCACAAGGTCCAATCTTGCCAATGTTGAATAGTATAAGGACCATGATGACAAATTTCACTTTTGACTTTTCCAGGGACTAAATCTGCCAAATTTTCAAACTCCAGGGACCTGTTATGTAATTTCACCAAACTTGCCAATCAAGGACCAATCCTGCCATTTATGAGAAGTACAAGGACAAAATTTGTTTTTCTCAAAGTTTTAATATCCCAGGGACCATTTTTGACAATTTTCCAAACTTCAGGGACTAAACTTGACATTTTGTGAAACTTTGCACCAAAGGACTATTTTTGTAACTTTTTGATTTAAAAGGACCTTTGGTGACTTTTTCAAGTTTTTAGAACAACCAGGGACTAGATTTGACAATTTTGAAAGTTGAGGGACTGAAACTGCCAATTTTGCAAACTTTGTACGTTTTTCGTCTGTTTTTGATTATTTTGCATTTGAAACATATAAAACACATTCCTGGGATATTTTCACTATTTTCATTCAATATTGAGTGTTTTTAGATGTTTTGGCAGCTCAGAAAAGGTAAAAATGATGAGTATTTACACACTCATCAGTTACTTTCTCAGATCACACAAACAACATTTGCATAAGTAAACTAGTAATTTGAAAGATTGAATGAAAATACGAATTTTATTGAACTGAATTGAAATTTAAATTAAACTTGAAAGTTGGAAATACAATTGAAAACTAAATTAGAATACAGAAAATACAAAGGAAAAGGATTACATAAATCTACTACTAATTTCTATTCTACTATTAACAAAAACTAACTAACTAGCCATATCTGCTCCTTTCATCTCCCTTTTATACTGACCCTCTAGGGTTCCTTGGGTCTCTATCATCTTCTCTTGACCAATCCCAGCCATTGGATTGCATTTAATGTGATCTCAGCCAATGGTGATGTTTTGGCGGGAAACTCAGTTTTGCAAGTTGGAGTGGTTTGCTTGTAGCAGGGGTGTGGTATTTATTGTGTAGTGGAGGAAAGGTGAAAGTGGCAGAGGATAGTGGGGGGGGGGGGGGGTAGGACAGTAGGGGTGATGATGGAGTGTTGGGATTGCAGGGTTTTGCAGGGTTCACGTGTGGGAGGGGGAAAGGAGATGGTTGACCCTGTGTTTGACCAAGGTGGGAGTAATAACGGGGTAGGGTTTTATTTAATGTGGGATTGGGCTTTGGGGTTGTGGGCCTGGTGGATCAGGGGTGTGTAGTGGTGTTTTGTGTTTGGATTGGGAAGGTGGTTTGGGCTTAGGAAATAAAAGGGTCCATTTGGATTTAGTAACTAATATAACCACAAGGACCAATGTTGTAATTTACGAAAATTGAAGGGTGGTTTCTGCCAATTTCACAAACTTACCACAAGGGCCAAATTATGCCATTCTTTAATTACCCAAGGACCTTTGACGTTTGTTTTCCAAAATTAAATTCCCAGGGACCAAAATCGCCAAGTTTCAAAGTTGAGGGGCCAAAATTGTAATTTCCTCAAAACTTTTCATTCAAGGATCATTCCTACCAAGATGAGTAATCAAAAGACCATATTTTATAATTTCCAAAAATATTAATCTCGAGGACTAATTTTGCCAATTTTGAAAATGTAGGGACCAAATATGTAAATTTTCAAATCTTTCACCAAAGAACTAAATATGATAACTTCTGATTTCAAAAGGACCTTTGGTGACTTTTCTTACAAAACAAAAGTCTAGGGACTAAATTTGACAAGTTTTGAAAGTTGAGGGACTGAAACTGCCAATTTTGCAAACTTTATTCGTTTTTCATCTGTTTTTAAACATTTTGCATCAGAAACATATAAAATACAATCCTAGGATATTTTCAGTATTTTGATGCGTATTTGAGTGTTTTTAAATGTTTTTGCAGTTCAGATTGACAAAAAATGATGAGTATTCACACACTCATCAGGGAACCCTCCCAATGGTCAACAATACCAGCCATGTAAAGAATGGGCTCGAGGAATGACTGAACATTCACTGGATGGCGAACAAGACGCTGGTATAATAGATTCCTCCGAACAGTATAAGGTAACTCATCGTTGAAACGTTTTTTGTCAAACCTGTATGCTTCGTTCACTAAATCAGGGTACTCCGGAGGTATTATTGTATCTTGAATGTAAAAGAAACTCCCTTTCCGGTCTGTAATGTTTGTGAAAGGCTTTAACAGTATGGTTGGAACATCAGGGTCACCTCTTTTTGCCAAAGTCAACCAATCCCCACCCGGGTACAGGTTCATAAAACCCCTAAGCACTGTCAGTGTAGGCTCATATCCGTAGGCTTTACACATCACAATGAATGTTGTAAGCTTAGCCAGGCCAAATGGGTTGAACCTAGAGATGTGTACTTGGTAGTATTGCATAAACTCTAGAATCAAAGAGTGGATTGGTGTTCTAAAGTTTGACAACTTAAACGCATGGGTGTACAGACCTACATATCCCTCAGGAGCATCAAATATAGTTTGATTTTTACTAGGGAGCATTATCTTAAACTCTTTTGGAATAGGATAATCCTCAAGAAAGGCACATAATTCATCTTTTGATAAAGTACATTTTTGTTCTTTAATCACAAACTTGTTATTTTTGGCCATATTGATTAACGAAGAATACTACTACGATTAAATATAGCTTGACGAATAGAAAATTTACCTTTTTTCTTGCGAAGGTTAATAACACGTGATCATGTGTGTAGATTTTGATCGGAATCTGCACACAGTGTTGGAATGTAATTTTGGGCGCAAGTGTAAAAATGATTTAGGGTTAGAGGTGATAAACATTTATACCACTCCTCTTTTTGATCATAACCATACACGTGTCTTGCTTATCTATCCGGACTCCAATGGGTTTTTAAAATTCAAATGGATATTTTCGTTTACCGAGGATATCCTACTGTAGACCTAATGCGAGTTGTTAGGTAATAATTAAGCGCATTTAATGCGTACTTTGCGACGCAGATTTCTTTTGCAGGGCCTACGAGCTAACACGGTTAGTTTACTTGACGATAGAGTTGAAAGCCACATATTCTTGTGCGCATATCTAACTTTCAACTGGGGGCTTGATGATGTACCCTCCGATTAGCTCGAAGGATCCCCCTTCGAGTCTGATCGCAACCTACATAATCGAAGGCTCTGGCTAGCCTTCTTAAACTTTCTTTGGCGTAAAACTAATCATCAATGATCTAGTTACCAAGTTGGAATTTGCCAATCGAAGGATTAAGCCCTTCGGGGTATCTCTCGATAAGTTTTAAGGACGGAACGATGCCAAGTCCAAATATTGGTGAGACCAAGTCTTACCCACGTCTCTTCTTTCTCTTTAGCTCCCCCGCTAAACCAGGAGGAGTGGGACACCAAAACCCTAGCGGTTACCACAAATCATGGGACGCCCCCATGATCTCTCTCAAACGTGTGACCACTCTCCAGGATCGTTTTCTTCACCTATAAATCTGGACGATGACAAATCTGGTATGCAATCTCTCTCGCCTTAGTTTACTACATTTACACTTAAACTCTCATACCGATCACTTATTCACACGCCGGAGGTGGTTCGCAGGGTGCAACCCCTGCGCATTCACTTAACGTAGTGTTTTAGTATTTCTTATTTCAGGTTATATCCGAGCTTGGCGTAATCACAACACCCCTCATTTCCTTTGATATCCATCGAAGGCCTGGTAGTGCGAATTATTTTACAATCAGTGTCTAACCTCTGTCACAGTTCAGAGGGGCCTCCATCACTGTTTGGAGGGGCCTCCATCACTGTTCGAAAGGGCCCTCCATCACTGTTCGAAGGGGCCCTCCATCACTGTTCGAAGGGGGCCTCCATCACTGTTCGAAGGGGCCCTCCATCACTGTTCGAAGGGGACCTTCATCACTGTTCGAAGGGGTCCTCCATCACTGTTCGGAGGGGCCCTCTGTCACGATTAGTAGGGGCCCTCTGTCCCTCTTTGGAAGAGCCTAATTCATGACCTGGTCATATCCACGCCCCCTCTTTCTCCTTAACTCCCCCGTTAATCCAGGAAGAGTGGGGCATTAAGCCCTAGCGGTTACCACAAATCATGGGACGCCCCATGATCTCCTAAAAACGTGCAAACACTCTCCAAGGCTGTTTCTTCATCTATAAATAGTCTTGGACGAGTCATAATTCTGGTATGTAATCTCTACTACGATACTTCACTACATTCTCACTTAAATTCATCATACCAAATACTTATTCACACGCCGGAGGTGGTTCGCAGGATCCAACCCTTACGCAATCACTTAACGTAGTGTCTTCTATTTCTTATTTTCAGGTTATCTTGCACTCGGCATCACCATCACCCCTAATTCCGTTAATCACCATTAACAGCCTGGTATGTGCATCTTTTTGTACAATCATATATATATATATATATTTTCATATATATATATATATATATATATATATATATATATATATATATATATATATATATGGGGCCATTCATGTGATATATCTAATTTTTGTGAGAACGCGAGAACTAATCCTAACCACTCATTTTATCCTCCTTAAACTTTGATCTAATAGCTATTATTAGCTAACTATTTTTTTTGAAGAATTTCAAAAAATTATCAAAAAAAATTCGAAAAATTTTCAAAAAAATTAAAAAAAAAATTCGAAAATTTTTTTGAAAAATTTTCAAAAAATTTTCGAAATTTTTTTTGAAAAATTTTCAAAAAATTTTTGATTTTTTTTCACCACATTGGACGAAATTTTTTTTTTCATATGTGAAGGATTTTTTTTCACATGTGACGAAAAAAACTTTTACATGCGACAAATTTTTTTTTCACATGTGACGATTTTTTTTCACACGTGACAAAAAAAATTTCGTGAAAATTTTCAAATTTTTTTCACATGTGACGAAATTTTTTTTCACGTGTGACGGAATTTTTTTTCTCATGTGACGAATTTTTTTTTCACACGTGAGAAAAAAAATTTCGTGAAAATTTCCAAATTTTTTTTCACATGACGAAATTTTTTTTCACACGTGACGTAATTTTTTTTTTCACATGTGACGAAAAAAATTTTTACATGTGACGAATTTTCTTTTTCACATGTGACGAATTTTTTTTTCACACGTGACAAAAAAAATTTCGTGAAAATTTTTAAATTTTTTTTTCACATGTGAGAAAAAAAATTTTAGAAAAAAAAATTTCGGGAAAAAAATTTCGAAAAAAAATTTTTCGGAAAAAAAATTCGGAAATTTTTTTTTTCGAAATTTAAAAAAAAAATATTTTTTCGGAAAAAAAAAATTTCGAAAAAAAAATTTGGAAAAAAATTTTCAAAAAAACTTTTTTCGAAAAAAAGTTTTTCGAAAAAAAAATTTCTAAAAAAAAATTTCGAGAAAAAAATTTTTCAAAAAAAAATTTTTTCGAAAAAACAAATTTCGAAAAAAAAGTTTTTTGAAAAAAATTTTCGAATTTTTTTTTTTTGAATTTTTTTTTGAAAATTTTCCAAAATTTTTGTAAAAATTGTTGAAAATTTTTTAAGAAATTTTCAAAAAGTTGATTAACTAAGATTAGCGATTATATTAAAGATATAGGAGGATAAAATGAGTTGCTAGTATTGCTTCTCGCGTTCTTACAAAATTTAGGCTTCTCATTTGAAGGCTTCACTATATATATATATATATATATATATATATATATATATATATATATATATTGTAACCTCTCGTAATTTCCCTTTCGATTAGTAAATGCACACGAAGAAATAAAACGATGTTATGATAACTTAACACCATTTTTATGGGTAACAAAAGTTTTTTTTATTTATGGCTTGATATTGGAACCACTACGATTACTGCGATTGACTGTTTACCCAGGAACGATGCTTACACACAACCTAGATAATTTATAATTATTGCGAACTATAAATATATATAAAACGTTTATATTTATAACTATACGTTTCGTCTAAATACCGTATGCTATTTATATATTTCCCGAGCCTACGAAACTTTCCGAGAACGCTCATTAATATTTTTGAACCTCGACACAATATTTGAAACATCCCATGTGGCCCCCCAACACCCAATGGGCCACGGTTACAAATTACAAACCAAACGGACTCCTTTTTCTTTCTTTGGGCCGACACAACCACAAGCCCACCAGACCTTAAGCCCAAACGCACCCTTAATATTTTATTTTCTTCCTTTGTTTCTGCCAGCCGCGACACACCCAAAACGCACCCTTTTTCTTGCAAATTCGACACACAACCTCAACATATTTTTGCTTGTCTCAATTCACTTAGTGCCCAAGAATCATGATTGATAAATGTTACACTCCCTCTCGCTCGTTTGCTACTTTAGAAATGACCAAAGTGAACCACAAAACGCTCCATATCAAAACTTCCAAAAACGTGTCATAACATTCCTAGCCACCACCCAAGCTCACCAATTACATCTAAACAAACACTATGCATAATGTGAATGTCAGGAATGAATAGCATACAATCTTACAAGATCTTGGCCATGTAAACCCACGATTGGGTGTGGAGAGTGGTGCTACTATTCGCCTAACATGCACCCTCCAACTCTTGTGAACTTATCTTGTCTCTACACACCAAAAGCTCACTATATAAACCATTACATGCAAACCTAAATCGTTACATGCAATATATACGTACCACCACACAAAAATAATAACGAGAGGAGAAGTTGTGAAGGACGAACGGATTGTCAAGTGTACCACGCCTCAAGTGAACCTAGGACATCAAGCTTGTAGCCTCTTGAACCATTGGTGGAACGTAAAGTGAACCACGAAGCCATTTTACCCTCACACGATCCCTACACTACATTTTACACCACCTTTGAAAGGTGAGGTGAGGCCTTGAACCTTATTGCTATTTTTAGATATATACGTTTATGTTTTGTGCACAAACACTTGATAGTAATAAATCATAAAATATAAACACAACACATATGTTTTATACATCGTACCCATTGTTAGTTAAGTCCTTAACGAGGACCTATAAAAGAGTGGAACTCATATTAACGTATACACAAGAATAATCACACGTTTCTAATGTAGTTTGAACCTATACGATATTATACTATAAGACTTAGAATTTATTTTGAGTTTATATTGTTTTGCGTATTGAGTTTTGGCCGTGTATTTTGGCCTCGTCATTTTAAAAATCGACACATGACCACTATGTATTTAAACTCGACCTATATGACCAACTGGGATACTAACGAGAATGATAAATATTTCGACCTAACAACTTAATTTGATAGCTTAAACGACCCTAAAGCAAAACGTGATTTCATAAGAATTTTCAGGAAATTAAAATAAACTTGGGCAGTAAAGCCCAATAAGTTATTTTTAGCTTATTCTAATAAGCTGATCGTAAGAACTCTTTTGAAATGTTTTTGTAACTTAAAATGATGGATTTTGATAAACCAAGTGTTCCCCCAAACCCTTTGGATCGAAAAACACTAACGGGCCCTTAATTTTGGATCGTAAGGCCCATTTAATGAAAAATGAGGAAAATAAGCAAATAAGCTATTGAAATAAGCAGTTTTGAACTTTCTGAGCTTATTAGAATAATAAAAATGTTAAGTTTCGAATTTGGTAATTTTTGGACTAATTTTGCAAATTTTCGTTAACTAAGGACTAAAATTGTCAAAAGTGTAAACTTTGGGTAAAAACTGTCAAAACTGTTTTCTAAGGGTATAAACAGTTAATATTAGAACTTGGAGCTAATAAATGTAAATATTAATATAATTGGACCTAAAATGTAATAATATATAACTTTGGACTAACGACGTAAATATATTCCGTTAAGGGTAAAATGTTTAAATTGTAGAAACTTAAAGGATCGAATAGTGATATTTATTTTGAATAATAATTTATATATATATATATATATATATATATATATATATATATATATATATATATATATATATATATATATATATATATATATATATATATATATATATATACTAGCCGAGTACCCGCGCCTAACGGCAGCGGTGTCTAGTTTCGACCAAATTTCGATGGTGAATTATTTTTCCAAAAGATTGTTTTTGTAGTGTAAGGGAATCATTTTCCAATAATATTATTTTAAGCTTATTTTTTTATGCCAAGTTTGCATTGTTTTTCAGATAGCGTTCACTTAAGTTATAGGAGTCAATTAAAAATGTAATAATAATAGTTGAGCGTTGTATTTAATAGCTGTTTATCTGTGTCTAGCAGCAGCGGTGTAAAGTTTTTGAAAAGTTCAGGTTATATCGGTTGTTCTAGTTTGATTTTCTGGAAGTTTGACTGTCCAAGTTAATTTTTATCGCCCTTTTCACTTTTTTTTTTCTAATGTGCATTGTGTTCGCATGTTGTTCATAAAGGTGGCAAGGTTAATAAAGACATAGTTTAAACACAAACATGTCCACTAAAATTTTAGAATTTTGAAAATTATATTATTGTAGTTTGCTTAAAATAATTTTAAACACATTTTAAATTTGACACCTTTTTAAAAACTTGCCAATGTAAATTGTCATTTCTTGAAAAATTCTAAATTGACAACTTTTCAAAAACACACTGTGTAAACTTTTAAAAAAGGAAAATGATAAACGGACTTAATTAAATGGATTTTTTTTTCAAACAACTAATTAAATAGACCTAAAAGGGGACTATCGCATAAATGACTTGTACATAACTGTACAAGTCATTTATGCGGTAGATCCTCTTTTATATCCATTTAATTTGGTCCATTATCAACGCTTTTAAAAAAAAGTACACTTTACATCAAATGTCAAACCAAAATTATGATTTCGCAAGTATAATTATGTAGCGCTGTAAACTCGTCGCTTTACGCGAAAATTTGTTTAGTTTTATGAAAAGGTTGCTAAATGAATCTCATAATCAAGTTTCAAATCGAGAAACGAAAATATATTTATTAAATCATATTTTCGTCGCTGCAAGTGTGTCAATTTTTAAAAGCGAACGAAAATATATTTTTTTTAACTCATCTTTTGGTCGCTGCAAATATTCTTATCTTGCATTTTCAAATTTAAATTAATATCATTTGCTCTAAATCAAAAAATTCTTTTGTTTGCTTGCCTCGAGCCCAAAGCAAATGTCAGAGTATCAGACTATAATTTTCTTTCTTTTTTAATACTAATGTACGTGGTTTATAAGTAACATTTGTTTGTTTGTGCACACTTTTTTTAATCTTATTATAATAACTTCGAATTAAAAGGTAATTCTCACATATATCAAATTGCCCAAAAAAGATGTCACAACATCGCAAGGTGTAAACAAACTATTTAAAAATGGATTTGGTGTTGTCAGTTTAAACTTACGTTACTTCTTTCATTTTGATATCTATATTATCATAAAAAGAATGTCACACGGCATTGGGAAGGCAAGTCGTGCTTTTTAATAATTCAAAATTTTTTTATTGAAAATACAAATCTCAAACAGAATTTGAACTTTGTCACAGAAACCTAGCTTAGCTAACTTTGCAAAACATGAAAACTGTTAAAAACATAAAACCTTGCTTAAAAAACAATTATTGCAACAATAAAACAATACCTAACCACAAAACTTTGAACAATTTTAAAATATTACAAATTTAAAAGCCTTTAAACTTTAAACTTTATGTCAAGCTCTAAAATTTTCAAATTACTTCAAATTTCAAATTTTTTAAACTTTCTAACTATTTCATGTTTTAAAATATGATCAAACCTCAAATAACCTTTACCAACAATTTTAAAACAAAGTACGATTTACATAACAGAATTTATAAACAAATTAATATAATATTACAAACCCACAAATAACTTACAAAAAATTTACACAACAAATTTATTACATAAACACTACCAACAATATTTGCAGCAGATTCGGTGGCAGCAGCAGAGGTTCCCGGCTGCGGGCGTCAGCAATGGGTGTCGGCAGCGGTGAATTCCGGCGTAAGGCAGCGGGCAATAGAAAGGATTCCCGGCAGCGACACAAACTTTTCCGGCGACACAAACTTTTCCGGCGATCACAATTTTTCCGGCGTCTGTTACAACTTTTTTCTGGCGAGAGAGCAGCGGCAACAGCAGCGGGCAGCGGCGGTAAGTGGCTGCAAGTGGCGGCACTAACAAAAATAATACAAAAAATGTTAGATCTACAAAAAAAACATATATATCTACACATAAACCAATAGATCTAAAAAAACGTGCGGATCTATAAAAAAACTTTTAGATCTACGAAAAAAACTTTAGATCCACAAACGAACCATACGGATCTATAAAAAAAAAAACTTTTAGATCTAGGAAAAAAACTTCATATTAACAAAAAAAATTATAGATCTACAACAAAAATAGATCTATAAAAAATATATACGAAAAATACTTTATACCTCAAAACAATAGATCTACGAAAAAATCTTTATACCTCAAAACTTGATGGCGTCGGGTGGTTGCGGCGCAGCGTGGTGGCGGCGTAGTGTTGCTGGGTGAGTTGAGATGGTTTTTGTAGATGATAACAGATTTTTTTTTTATGATAACATAATTTTTTTTGATTGTTTTTGTAGCACAGCAGGTGGTTGTCTGTTTAGTGTTTTTTTTTTTTTTTTTTTTTTTTTTTTTTTTTTTTTTTTTTTTTTTTATGGTTTATGTTGGTGGTGAGAGTGGAGTCGGTGCGTTTGTTTATGAGTTCTGGTGGAGGTGGAGTCGGTGGTGGCGGCGTAGGTTGTTGGTGGTGTGAGTGGTGATGGTTTTCGTGGTGGAGAACGGGTGGTGGAGGGGTACGGTGGTGGGCGGCAGGTGGTGAAGGAGTCCGGCGGAGATGGAGTTCGGTTGTGATGGTGAGAGATGAGACTTGTGTGTGTTTTTCGGTGGCAGTGTGTGGTTAAAGAGAGAGAGAAAGAGAGATAGAGAGGGGAGTAATTTGTTGTGTGTGTGTTTTGGGTTAGAGAATGAGTAAGGTTCGGTTTATATATGGATTTAGGTTGTGGGTATCCAAGGGTAAAATGGGGAATACATTAATTTCAGTTTTTCACATTTGACTTGTTGACCAAATCTCCATTATAAGTAGTAAAGATATATATATATATATATATATATATATATATATATATATATATATATATATATATAGGGAAGGGATCCAATAGAAGAATAATTAAAATAAGAAGGGTAAGAAGTAATTCTAGCCACACATTTTAATGTAGGAGGGAAAATTTGAATGAAGATGCATCCATTTTTTTAGGTGCATCTAGAATGTGTGGTTGTTGTTACTTCCTATCCTTCCTATTTTTATTATTCTTCATATTTGATCCTTACTATATATATATATATATATATATATATATATATATATATATATATATATATATATACGTGTAAAATTCATATTAAATTTTAGACGATAAAACAATACATAATTACTTTCTTTTTACATCTATGACGTAACCCATCACCTATGCACATTATGGAATATTCGTGACTAATAATAAATGTTCGCAATAAAACAAGACTTAGAAACTGAAAACTTGCCATATCTTTTAGGTTGTGTGTGAAGCCGTGACCTTGCATCGTTGAGATTACGATTATTCTACTGTACTACTAAGGTGAGTTCATAGCCCACATTTAACTTATTTTTGTGGGGGGGATACATGCTCAAAAACCGAACACAAGTCTTTTCCTGATATTATTATTGCTTAAGTAGCTATTGCCGAAAGTCCCTCGATCATGAACCTTAATCACTTGAAGGGTGAACGTAAATAATTGTGAATAGATCTATTAGGGATTGACAATCCCCATTTGGTTGCTAGAGGAAAGTCACCAAATGCACTTTATTTAAATATCATAGGTTACTGGAAAATACGTATCTTGGGGGCAACTTATTTCACATTATTATTCTGGATAATTCTGATGTCTGTTAAATCGTTGAGTGTCATGAGCTTAAGGTAATAATAAATGTGATTTCTAACTTGTTTATTTGTATCTATATACAATAAACATCTATCTCTTGTGTTCAAACTATTAATTAGAAACCTATGAATTTCACTCAACTTTTGTTGACTTTTAGCATGTTTATCTCAGGTAACTAAATGGAATGGATGGCAAAGGCACGAAGTGGGAAAATAAAGAAACGTTTATTTCTCTTTGAATAAAAACTTGTTGTTGAATAATGAAACCTCTTGGAAACATGAATATTTGGTATTTTAAATAAAACTTAAAACGTCTCATTTGAGTCGTTTTCTATAATTGTGACAAAGATCCACGATGTAATACCCCAAAAGTCTTCCGCTGTATTGTTTGTTTTTGGGGGTGTTATAGATTGGCATCAGAGCCACGGTTATAGTGAACCAAGTATTTTTGGAACATTGGACTATAACTACACTTTTTAACGGGACAAAAACTTTTATAAAATACCATCCTACGCCCTTCGTGCCTGAGCAATCCAATAATTGGTATAAAGTATTATTTACTTTATAGCATTTTAAATTGATTATGATTATGCTTACATTTACTAATCGGGAAATTATTACAGTGTCATGTCTTCGAACACCCACCCTATCAACTTGTCATCAAACTCAGGAACTGAAGATGTTACTTCAGCCTATGCTACCTCACCTATGCCTATGTCTCCTGCTACAGATAGATACATGCAAAGCCAGCAATTTCTGCCAGCATCTGACACAGAGGCTTCTCCTCTGGCATCATCTGGTCCGATTCGCCGATCTAGGCAAATTAGACAACTTCAGCCGTATGAAGCAAGTACTGCTGTACCAGCACCAGCTCTTGTCATACCACCTGAATCAGTTGTGCCACCATCACCTGCACCACCTGTGATACCACCATTACCTACTATCTTCTACAGCCAAACTACTACTGTGCCACTAACACCATCACCCATAGCATCTCCTTCACTAGCATCACCACCTGCATCTTACCGAAGTATCCCAATATCACCTCACCAAAGGACTTACCCAATCCGCCCAACAACCTCAGAATCTTGTGTTCACCGCAGACGCCGAAGGACCCACAAGCAAGTGGATGCTCGTAAATGGTCGTTCTTGTTGCCAATCATGCGATATTGGAGATCTCAAGAAGGAACACCAACAACAAGGGAACTTGGGGAAAGTTCTTACTCCACCCCACGAATTCTTCCAGTCACTGGGGAACCCATACATCACACCATACCATTGTTAGCTGCAAGAATGGTTCGCCACGAAGATCGACTTGATTCCATCGCTAGTATAATCAACAAGATCCCTCATGAGCATCTAGAAACCTTTGAAGATGATATGAACAGTCTCATAATTGGTCATCTTGCAATGGAAGATAAGGTTGAAAAGTTGGATTCTCTATTTTGGGAGTCAATGGAATTCATAGGAGCACTATGTGGGGCTAACACTTCAACAGAAATAATGATAGGAACCTTGGACCGTGAACTTGAAAGGATCAACACTGAGAACCTATGCCTTAGGCAAGCCCTACTAGAATCTCGAGAAAGGGAAAGGACTCGAGATCAAACAATGGAAACCATGTCCACTGCCATTCAAGAACTCCAAAACCGCCTAGACAAAGCCTTAGGGAAACCATGAGACCATCGCCTTGTTAGTGTAGTCAATGTCCTACCAATAAAGGAATCTTGTCATGTTTTGTAAACATTTGCACAAGCATCAATAAGTGTTGTAACACCTTGACATTGATTTATGAAAATTTATTTTATCTTTATTTACGTTACAAACCTTATACATTATATCATAATATATTGGTTTATGCAGGTCAAACTTATTCAAAATTCCTATGTACGTCATTCCAACATACGATAATTATGACTTAAACCTTTTCAATGATCAAATCATTGTAACTACGACCTATATTTACTATTTATTACTCGATATATATATAATTCAACGTGATAGGACTATTATAAATGTTCTAATGATATACCTTCTTTTATAATAGCAACATGGCTAGAACTAGGAGAACAACCACAACCGCCACACCAACGAACCCTGAAGTTATGACCCCGACAGCGATCCAGCAAGCAATTGCTGATGGTGTCAATGCCGTTTTAGCTGGACAAGCCCGCAATAGAGATGGAAATGCACCTGCACCCCGCTACTGCACTTATAGGGACTTTATAGCGTGCCAACCAACATATTTCAAAGGAACTGAAGGAGAGTCGGAATTAGCTCAATGGTTTGAAAGAAGTGAAACTGTTTTCCAAAGAAGTGGATGCTCGGAAAACAACAAGGTAAGTTTCGCAACGGGAACACTAATGCAAGATGCTCTATCCTGGTGGAACTCTACCATTCAAACACTAGGAGCAGAGGCAGCACCTCAACTCACTTGGATTGAATTCAAGGCTAAAATACTAAAGAAGTATTGTCCCCGTTCCGAACTATGAAAACTCGAGGATGAGTTCCATGCCTTAATGGTGAAAGGCGTTGAATTGAGAAGTTAAAACAGGAGATTTCAAGAACTCAAGGTACTATGCCCTTCCATGGTACCCGATCATGAGAAGACATTAGAGAAATATGTCAAAGGAATCCCTCGGAATATTGAAGGAAACGTCACCTCAGCAAACCCGCCAACCTTGGAAGCAGCAATGGAACTTGCTCAGAAACTTCTAGACCGAGAAGTTAAATACAATGAGCTTAAAAGGAAATTGGACGATAAGAGAACCACCCACCATCACAACAACAACCAACAAAGCAACAACAGTCATCACCGCAACAACAACCACTGCAACAATAATCAGAACCAACAACAATATCACAATAATCGGAGCACTCAATAGCAGAATCGAAGACAAGAGAACCCCCGAGTCTACACCGCCACGGAAGGTGTAGGGTACAACGGTCAGAAACCCCAATGCCACCGATGCAAACTTCATCACGAGGGTCGTTGTACCGTCCGGTGTGACAAATGTCGTAAGATTGGCCATCAAACCAGAAACTGTAGGATTCCGGCTACAGGAAGCAACACACAGGCTGTATCACCCACTTGTTATGGATGCGGAGAAGTAGGACACATCCGGAGAAACTGCCCAAAAGGAAATGAACCAGCCAACGCCCAAGCTAGGGTATACCTTCTCGGAGATGGAAATGGACCTGATGTAGTCACCGGTATGTTTCTACTAAACCATCATAATGCTAGAGTATTGTTTGATTCGGGCGCAGATAAGAGTTTTATATCAGATACGTTTGCCCTTTTACTTAATGTTACCCCCTCTAAGCTAAACACCACTTACGAAGTCGAGATAGCTGACGGGAATTTAATAGATACCAATACTATCATGAAAGATTGCACCCTAACCCTATCCGAAAAACCTTTTGCCATTGATCTTATGCCGGTTCAACTTGGTAGTTTTGATGCTATCGTCGGCATGGATTGGCTATCCCACCATCGTGCTGGGATTCACTATGATGAAAAGGCCGTCCATATACCACTCAAGGATGAAACACTCATTGTCCAGGGTGACAAAAGTAAACCTCGATATGGAATTATCTCATGTATGCTAGTGATAAAATACATGAAGGAAGGATGTCAGGTATTCATGGCTCATGTTACGAAAAATAAGTCATTCGAAAAGCAGCTTGATGACGTTCCTATCGTTAGGGATTTTCCTGAAGTATTCCCTGAAGAATTACCTGGTATTCCACCCGCACGTCAAGTAGAATTTCAGATTGAACTAGTACCTGGAGCGGCACCAATGGCTAAAGCACCTTATAGGCTAGCGCCATCTGAAATGGAAGAATTGTCGGAACAATTAAAGGAATTGTCCGAAAAAGGATTTATTCGACCAAGCTAATCACCATGGGGAGCTCCAATTTTGTTTGTTAAGAAGAAGGATGGATCATTTCGGATGTGTATCGATTACCGGGAGTTGAATAAACTTATGGTAAAGAATCGATACCCATTGCCTCGAATTGATGATCTGTTTGATCAATTGAAAGGATCGAGTGTGTACTCAATAATTGATCTGAGATCGGGATATCATCAGCTAAGAGTTCGAGAAGAGGATATTCCGAAAACTGCATTCAGAACGCGCTATGGTCACTACGAGTTTCAAGTAATGCCATTCGGATTGACCAATTCACCAACAGTTTTCATGGATTTAATGAATCGAATGTGAAAACCTTAGTTAGATAAGTTTGTAATAGTATTCATTGACGACATTTTGATCTACTCTCGCAACAAAGAGAAACACGCGGAACATTGACGAATCATTCTAGAACTACTCAAGAAAGAAGAACTGTACGCTAAGTTCTCCAAATGCGACTTTTGGATTCGCACCGTGCAATTTTTAGGACACATCATAGATAGTCAAGGCATTCACGTAGACCATGAAAAGATTGAGGCTGTAAAAGGTTGGTCGTCTCCTACAAACCCCACGGAGATACGTCAATTTTTAGGTCTCGCAGGTTACTACCGAAGATTTATTGAAGGATTCTCCAAGATTGCAAAACCTTTGACTAAGCTAACCTAAAAGAATGAGAAGTACATCTGGGAAGAAAAGGAAGAAGCAGCCTTCCAGTTGTTAAAACGAAAGCTTTGTGAAGCTCCAATATTGGCCCTCCCAGAAGGAAATGAGGACTTTATAGTATATTGCGACGCATCTTATCATGGACTAGGAGCAGTTTTGATGCAAAGAAGCAAAGTGATAGCTTATGCATCTCAAAAATTGAAGAAACATTAGGAAAACTACACGACTCATGACTTGGAGTTAGGAGCTGTAGTGTTTGCGCTCAAGTTATGGAGACACTACTTATATGGCACAAAATGTACCGTGTACACAGACCACAAAAGTCTCCAGCATATTTTGGATCAAAAGGATTTAAATATGAGACAACGTCGCTAGCTAGATCTACTCAGCGATTGTGATTGCGAGATACGTTACCACCCAGGAAAGGCTAATGTAGTAGCAGATGCGTTAAGCCGAAAAGAATGATTGAAACCACTTCGAGTTAGATCACTAGGGATGACTATTCCCTCACCCCTTCCATCCCAAATCCTTACCACGCAGAATGAAGCTCTCAAAGAAGAAAACCGACACAAGGAAAAGATTTACGGCATACCCGAGAATAAGAATGGTTTCGTGAAGAAATTCGATGGAACACTGTGTTTCAAGGACAGAAGTTGGATCCCTCTGGTTGGAGGTATTCGTGAGCTCATCATGCATGAGTCCCGCAAGTCAAAATACTCCATTCACCCAGGTTCCGACAAGATGTATCAGGATTTAAAGAAACTATATTGGTGGCCAAACATGAAGGCTGACATCGCAGAATATGTCGGTAAATGTTTGACGTGTTCAAGAGTAAAGCCAGAACATCAGAAACCTTCAGGTCTACTTGTATAACCTGAACTTCCTTGTGGAAATGGGAACGAATCACTATGGACTTCATCACCAAACTTCCAAAAACCTCATCCGGATACGATATAATATGGGTTACTGTTGATCGTCTCACAAAATCCGCTCATTTTCTACCCATCAAAGAAACCGATGAGATGAATACACTGGCTCAGCTGTATGTGAAGGAAATTGTCACTCGACATGGAGTACCAATTTCAATCATCTCGGATCGAGATAGTCGTTTCACCTCTCATTTTTGGAAATCGTTACAAAAAGCTTTAGGAACTAAACTAGATATGAGCACCGCATACCACCCTCAAACTGATGGTCAAAGTGAAAGAACTATTCAAACCTTGGAAGACATGCTCCGAGCATGCGTTATTGATTTCGGAAAAGGTTGGGATAAGCACTTACCATTAGCAGAGTTTTCATACAACAATAGTTACCACACCAGCATAAAAGCAGCACCGTTCGAAGTACTTTATGGTAGAAAGTGTAGATCGCCCGTTTGTAGGGCAGAAGTTGGAGAAAGACAACTTATAGGACCAGACCATGTTCGGGAAACCACTGAGAAAATTGTTAAGATTAAGCAACGCTTACAAGCAGCCCGAGACCAACAGAAAAGCTACGCCGACATAAGAAGGAAACCCATGGAATTTCAAGTAGGAGATAGAGTCTTATTGAAAGTATATCCCTGGAAGGGAATGGTACGATTTGGAAAACATGGAAAGTTGAACCCAAGATACATCGGTCCATTCAAAATCCTGGAAAGGATAGGACCCGTGGCTTATAAACTCGAACTTCCCGAAGAACTTAGTCGGATTCACGACACCTTTCATGTGTCAAACCTTAAGAGGTGTTTATCCGATGAATCTCTCGTTATTCCATTGAAAGAAATTCGACTAGATGATAACATTGTCTTTACCGAGGAACCCATTGAAATCATGGATAGAGAAGTCAAACAACTCAAGCAAAACCGTATCCCTATTGTCAAAGTTCGTTGGGACTCCAAGCGAGGACCGGAATATACTTGGGAGCGCGAGGATCAAATTCGCTCCAAGTAGCCACATCTCTTCACCTAAGACACCCTTGGCAACTATCTTAGACTAGAATTCCGGGACGGAATTTCATGTAAGAGGTAGGTAATGTAACCTCTCGTAATTTTCCCTTACGATTAGTAAATGCACACGAAGTAATAAAACGATGTTATGATAACTTAACACCATTTTTACGGGTAACAATTTTATTTTTTATTTATGGCTTGATATTGGAACCACTACGATTATTGTGATTGACTATTTACCCAGGAACGATGCTTACACACAACCTAGATAATCTATAATTATTGCGAACTATAAATATATATAAAACGTTTATATTTATAACTATACGTTTCGTCTAAATACCGTATACTATTTATATATTTCCCGAGCTTACGAAAATTTTCGAGAATGCTCATTAATATTTTTGAACCTCAACACGATATTTGAAACACCCCATGTGGGCCCCCAACACCCAATGGGCCACGGTTATAAATTAAAAACCAAACGGACTCCTTTTTCTTTCTTTTCTTTCTTTGGGCCAACTGATGAGGCGAAAAATGAACCGTTTTTAGGGGGTCATTTAAGACCGGAATTGAATTTATTTGATCAAATATTGCCTTAAATCGTTCCTTTTGTGATTTTAGGTACTTTGGGAGTGAATTCTGGAAAAGGAAGCATTTTGGACGTTTTTGGAGCATAAAAGTAAAGAAAACGGCAAAGTCTTAATTTTCCTTGCTGGGAACAGTACCTGACGGCGTCAAGAGCAAAATGGATGACGACCCAGAGAAAACGTGACAGCGTTAGAAGAAGGATGTCAAGAGTAATTTTTGTGATGGCCCAGAGTAGAAACATACATGACGGCGTCAGCTATGGATCTAGGCAGTCCGAGAACTTTATTGGCGACAAGATGACGGCGTCAGATTTTTCCTCTTGACGCCGTCACCTCTTAAAATCTATACATACTTTTCTAATTTTCATTCATTAAAGAGGAACTTCTGTGGAAAATTTTAGGGCAGAACCTAATAAACCCTAGCTCGTTTGTAACAGTATTTTCAAGGGTTTTCACCCCTTGAAACCCTTCATGTTCAATTGAGATAAGTATTCTTCCAATTCATTCAATATGTCTATGTGTTGTTTGAATATATATTACACTTGTCTTGATTTTAACATGCTAGGCAACATCTATTATGTGTTTGCTTAGATGTAATGAAACCTAGATGTTGATTATAGCTTGATTACTTGTTCCTAATTGTAATGAATGAATGAATTCAATGTTTGGCTTAAGAAAACTGGCAGATCTCCATTGTGTAACTTGCTTGAACATCTTAAGAAACATGAACCGATGTGTACTAGGTTTTTATGGTTGTATTTAATGCATGAGCGAATTCTAGTGATCCCATGTTAGGAGCTTCTTAGCCGGCTCGACATAGGAGTGAAGTAGGAGCTTATAGAATTGGGGAAGTAAGTACGCCACCCCATGAATGGTATTAAGGAATACAATCCGTCGTCCACGCAACTAGAACAAGTAATTAACCTGTAAAAGATATCTAGGGAGTAGTGAAATCTAAGTAAACACAATTCTCCCATATATTGTTCACACCACTAGTTTAATTTAGTTTATTTTCATTTTTGTTATTTTACTTTGATTGCATCTTAGTTATTGGGTTAGTTGATTAGCAACTAATTCCGCCCACTCTTCCAATACCCGAGATTTTTATTTGCTTTCATAAAATATAAAAAATACAAAAAGAATCATCCCTCACCTCTAGACCTAGTTTTTAGGTTTTCTAATCCTAGCGACACTATTCCTGAGTTGAACGATCAATCCCCCGGTACTTGTCACTATACTATACTACAACGATCAGGTACACTGCCTGGTGGGGGTTGCAAGCTTCTCGAGATCCCTCGAGAGGTAAAGCCTGGTGCAATTCCCACGCATCAAGTTTTTGGCGCCGCAGCCCGGGGAATAGTTATTGTCTAGGTTAGGATTTCTTTTTATTAGGTCTACTTGCTAGATTCCTTTCTAGTAAGATTTAATTTTTATTTTTAGGTTTCCTTTAGTCTATCTTTTTCTTCGTTCCTTTGTTAGTAAATTAAATTCATTGACTATTCCGTTGGCCATTATGGAGAACGCGAATCCACCATACTACCAACCACGAAATTCACCCACTCCAAATGACATCTTGATGTTTAAACAACATGAGGATGAACCTATCTATGATGCATGGGCTCGTTTTAAATATTTACTCCGAAAAGTCCCTCATCATAATTTCGATCTGTGGTCCCAAATTGAAGTATTTTACCGTCGTGTCGACCACTATACCAAAATGGACATTGACCATGCCGCAGATGGGGATCTTTGGGGATTAAGTGTTAATGAAGCATGGGAAGCCATAGAGAACTGCGCCATACTTGCCAAAAAAATGGATAACCCAACAAACATTGTTACGGATCAATTGATAGCAAGTTTAAGGGAACAAGGAAAAAGATTGTTTGGGGATAAACCTATAGATGAGATAACTGGGTGCATGGGGTGGTTTGATTTCACCACAATACAAGCTGAGCACATTGGTAATCTTGATAAGATGGAGGATAGAGTTGAAAATTTAAGCCCACCAAGTACCCCACAAGTCCTACCGTCATTTGAGGCACACACACCGCCCGTGACTTACCCAGAAGAAGTAGAAGAAACTTTAGGAACCCCGATGGAGGTAGAACCCTTGGACCAAGTACCACTAGAGGATATAGGTTTGAATACTTGTAGTGATAACCTTACTCCTTGTTCTAGGGAATTTCCTAGTGTCGATGAACCGGAACCTCAATCTTCACATAACTTTCCATCCTTAGATATACATCTAGGAGACAAAAGAGGAGCCGACCCACCCATCAACCCATGTTGTCCGGGTAGTCTTAGGATAAAGGTGGTAGACTTTAAGCCTTGTAGAGAGGAAGCCAATATAGGAGTGGAAAATGACCTTACATGCTTACATCACCCATTTATGATTGATCACAAGAAACATTATGGGTTTAAACCGGGTTTATTAGGTCAAGATGGATCCCCAACTAGTAGTCTCTTGAAGTTGGTAGAGAATGATCCCTTTCTAGGAGAAAATCTTAATCCACCCATTAACCCGATTGAATTTGGTAAGGTTATGATGATAGGAGCACACCCCTTTGAGCATATAATTCATCCACCACTTTTACCTCACGTGGCATATTTTCACCCTAAGGGTGTGTATCGGTACTTTCACCCGCACTTAATCCTAAGTGTAGGGAAAACCTCCCCTATTTTGGGTAAATAAGGGTAGAGTCAGGCTCATGACTCGAACAAAAACAAGCACTTCTTGGGAGGCAACCCATGTTTTGTGTGATTTTTAATTATTTGATTGTTATTTGTTTCCATATGCATGTTTTATTTTTATTGTTGGTAGATCATGTTTCAAAAACTAAAATGGTGAAAATACTTTATTTTGTCGTTTGACTTCATCTTAACTTCATCCAAAGGTATTTCGCAAAAGATAAGTGTAAGGGGAAACTCCAAATATGTTTTTAAGAAACAAAATTGATCATGATTCTCCACAATATTAAATGGACATGTATATTCGTATTTGTTATAGTCAAATGCTTGTATCGAGTCATAACGATGTTTTGCAGGATTTTCCAGGAAGTAGGACAAGGTTTTTCCAGAAATTTCCCGGAAACTTAACATAAGAATTTCTGCAGGTCACTTCTGACGGCGTTAGGAAGAAATTCCTGATGGCGTCACATGTAAAATTCTGGAAATTTTGCTAGTTTTGTTTTTCTAACAGAGTCTTAAAGTTTTTGTTGAATCTTTAGTTTTATAATCCCCAGGAAGTCTGCAAACATCATTCTACAAGCATTATATCTTACATTGTTTTCTAGGATTTGTTAGTATATATAGATTGCCGGCGATTTTATGCGAGGTTGCCTTGTTTGTTTTCTCAGGTTTAACAGGTTATGTATGACAAGAAGATGATTTATATTCTGGAAGGGAAGCTTTGATTGTTCATTTTTTTAGAGGAAGATCTAACCTTATTACCACACTATCCATACCGAGCGAATCAGGGGAGTATTTGATTTCATTCTTTTACCTGTTTTACTTTTACATTCTTTACTTGAACATTGGGGACAATGTTCATCCTAAGTGTAAGGGGAGGGTAAATGATGATACCTTATAGATACACTTTCACTTGAGTTTGTTTGTTTGATGGTAGGTGTGTAATAAAACTATGAGAAATACTTGTTAGTGTAATTTTAGCGCCAAATTTAAATTTTTTTACAACATTTAGGAGTGAAACTTTAGCCTTAGCAAGCGTCTCATGGATAGGAGATTGTATGACTAGCACAAAACCGTATCATTCAGAAAAATTTTCCACCCAAATATGTGAGGTTCGCCTTTAGATTTGATAGGAAAAGCATTTACTATATGTTAGTGCTTATGAGTGTACCGGTAGCAAATAGATTCTAGAACTTGCGTTAGTGATGCATCCCGAGACCGCTAGTGAGACTACATTCGTGTAGCCGGATTTACTACATGATAAGAGGCATTAGGATCACCCTTGTGTTAAACCCGTATCACAATTACTTGACCATTTAAGTCATATTACTTGGCTAGTTAAGTCAAATAATTTTTCCCACACCTTAGCGTTGTACTCATTTTTAGTACACGAAACCCCTAGTACACCCCTCCGAGCCTATCTTTTCATTTCTAACTTTAAGCATCTTACTTAAAGGAAGAATTTGTTACACCCCACTTAAATGTACACCCAAATCGCCTTAGCCTTCTGTGTATGCACTCATCTTTAGTGCATTATTTTTATTTGTTTAAACCCTTAGTTAATTATCTAATTGATTACATGGTTGCTAAGTCGAGTCATATCCTTGTACATATTGTTTTGGGACGATTGGGACTCATGGGTAAAGTACTTATGTTATGGAGTAATGGGGAAGAACATCATATTATTACCCCCATATGTACGTTAATCTTAAAGGTACTCAAAGTGTTTGATTATCTTGATTCGAGTCATTAGATTAATTTATTGTAAAGTATGTAAAAATTCAAGTGTAAGGGGAATGTTCATTCCCAATGATGTATTATTTGGATGGTAGGGTAAGAGTGTATGCAAGAAAAAAAAATCGTAAAAAATTAAGAAAAAAAAAGAAGAAGAAAAAGAAAAAAAATAGAAAAAGAAAAGAGAAAAAACATACGGACTACCATCCCGTTTCATTCTATGTTTATTTCATGTTTTTGTTATTTTTCATTCATTAGCTTAAGTCGAGTCTAGTCTTGGCTTAGAAACGCTATATTGTACATGTAATTAACCAAGATGATTAACTTGCCACCAGTAAAGATTGCCTATATCTAACAAAACCGTGTATTCCATATCCCTACACCTAACATTACAACCCTTTTAAAAGACCTCTTTGATAGTTTATCCTATGTGCTTACGCCATGTGGTGGAGGTTTGATCCTTTCCCAAGCCTATGGTAATCTATTTTGCTATGACAGGTAGTGAGAGATGTTTTTCATTTCCATATTGTGATATATACTTTATTACACCCGAGAGATGTGAGTATCTAAACACTATTTGTGAGGTGCTAGTGTATGACCTCTGTAAAACCCGAAATTCTTAAACTTATTAAATTCCCAAAATACCCTAAAATATTAAACTTATGAAAAGACGATTAATAATCCAAAATATTAAATTGCGATTATAACCTAAGTATTTGAAACCTTAATATGTGATCGATGTACGATTAAATGATTAAGAAAACGTATGATAACAATAAATTAATATAACTTGTACACATTTGATCTTATCACACGTTTATAAGTATTGGGCTGATTTTTTTCTTTTGTGTCACAAACAAAATGGAGCCTTAAACAAATCTAGGTTCATGATTCGCTTGACTATGATTTGGTACTCTAATCACCTCCCCCAAATCACGGCATTACCTTTTATATCTCACCTTTTAATCAGTTTTATTAAACCGTATAACACATAGAGTTACACATTTTCGCAAAACCCTAAACCTAAACTAAACAAATAACGGCAGCCACTATTTTTCCTTCCTTTTTTGTTCAGATCAAATAAGTGCAAGAAAAGGGTTGTGATTGGTGTGATCATGGTCGATATTGCTGGTTCAATGAGGAGGCCTAGGCGTACTTGGTTCTGGTTCGAGGGTGTTAAACATAGGGTTCAATTCTGGTTCAAAAGTGAGGTTGGTGTCACGTCTTTCTGATCGAATAAGGTGTGAGTTGCTGGTGCTCAACTTGGGGTCGACTTGGTTTCAATCTTGCTTCTTGTCTTTATTTTCCTGGTCACGCCTCGAGAGTAAATATCACCGACCTTGTTCGATTACCTTTCGTACTTTTTTTTTTGTTACTGGTACATCTAAGAATCGGCTGATTTAATGAATATTCATGCATGCTATACGAGTTAGGCTCACATGAAATCATGAATTGTATCACAGAAAATAATGACCTGGAAACCTTAAATATCCGATCTATATATGACTCATGATTACGTATGAATATTACTATGTATGCACGTTTCATAAACCTATTCAACCTGTTTTGTCTTGAGATAAAATAAGAGTACTTGCATGTTTTTCGATTTGACATAAACCCACATAAAATAATACGAGTGACTACAAGAAATAACAATTGTGGAACTTTAAACAGATAAACTCGACATTAAAATAATGTGAATGCATAACCTCTTCGAGCAAATAAAAGATGGACTACATGCATGAAATGTCTAATGAAATGATGAGTCTGCCACATAAATAAACAATTTAGAAACCATAATACATATCAACCTATATGTTTGTTTAATAGATTCATTTTATATGACATAACAGGTTACCACTAGATAATAAAAAGAAAGATTTCATGCTTGCATGTTTGGTTCATGTCTGTTTCGAATCGGAAATAAATAAATAATAAGGTGTCACTTATTTGTGTCTCGGATTTCTTTTATGTCAATAAAGGGTGCAGTTTGCTTTTGTGTCGCAAGGGAGTTCAAATAATGTTTGGGCTTCGAAATAAATAAAGATGGTCACGACTTTTTTTTGAATCGGGAATAAAAGGTTCAATCTTGGGATGTTCGAACTAGGTTTCTTATTAAATTTCGGTTTTAAAATAAAAGAAAGGGTTTAGATTTGTTAAGTGGGTTTGCATGGAAAATGGTAAAAGAAAAGGATTTTGGAATGTAAAATAGGCATACTTAATCGTAAATAGTGTTTATTTAAGTATTTAACTTGATTAATTATAAAGCATAATCATTTAATGTCTAATCGTGTGAATTATGAAAATTTGTTAATTCGAGAAACCTGTTAAAAATGGAAAGCCGACTAAAATGAGTAATCTGATTAACTATAAGTTATGAATAATAAGTCGATCATTAATTCGTGTAGATTCGCTGAAGAATGAGTGACTTCCTATTCTTATGTTATGATATGATTTCGTTGACGGTTTAAGGTACAAATATTCTAACCTTTCAGTAAGGTTTCCTATGACACGCGATCCGTTCCATTGCCACTATTATGATTTCTGATCTTTATACGCCTGATATCTTTGGTTCATTTGATAGTATAATTTCGTATGAAGACCCTTTTAAAAATATAACCTGATGAATTTTAAGAAAAACTATTTTTGAAATGATTTATGTGATTAGGATACGATGCCAGTTTTATATGAAGGTTTTATGATTTTATGAAATGTGTTTTTAAAGGAATACTTTTACGATAAAAATGTTTTAAATAATTTACTAAAGTCCTTAATCTGTTTTATTCTCTAAGATTTCCCATGACTTTCTTTAACATTTTTTTTATTATTTAACTTCAAATCTTGAACCTTTCTTATGAACCCTTTTACTCTTATGAACCTTTGATTTGAACCGCATGATATGAATCTTTGATTTGGACCTTTGACTTGAGCCATTGCTATGTTCCCTTTGTATGATTCCAAATTTGTTGATCCTTGTGATTTGATATGAGTTGATATTCGTTTGCATGCTATAGTTTCTTTCCTTATAGCATTTCCTATTTCTATGCCCATTATATGTTTTGCCTATATGTGTTAGACTTATTAGCCAGTCATGGGGAGTCCATGGCCTTGCCACTGATGCACCAGTGGTATTGACACTATCTATGGAGGTGGGTTTTTGTCCACAGCGTTCCCTATCATGCTATAACTATTCAGGCCTATATTTATTATTGTATATGTTTACTTAGCCTAGAGCTTTGTGCATATATATCTGTTTTGCAGGGGGCGTATGGATGCATCCTAGGTACTTAGTTTTGTATTATCTGGTGAATGTTTTGGTGTGTGTGCAATACACCCCTTTCACATTTGGTACAATGGAGGTCATGACTCCTATGTACAATTAGTATATATATTGTTGCGCATTCCTATTTGTTCTACTTCTCTATGATTCTTATTATCTTGTCATCTTTAGTGTGATTAACTTATGCTTACTTTATTTCTTTTGCTTACACTTGTGACTCATTTCATTTCCTTGATTGTTTGATATCCATTATCCGTATTTCCTTTGATCATATTCTATGTTTACATATTCTTGATTTCTATCTCAGCAGGTTCGCTGGGATCTATGTCGTATTCACCTTCGTTTTCCTTTTGTTATTAGTTTTCGTTTATTTATATCTGTTCACTGGGCTTTTCAAGCTCAGCCGCATTTCTTTTCCTGCGGCGGGTTTTTTTTAGAAGGAAGCTCGGTTGGGTGAAGAGTGCTTAGGTGCTCTTAGTGGACTACACTGTTGATAGCTTCCCATTGGATTAGAGATAGACTTAGAAGATTTCCTTCTTGGTTCTTAGCTTGAAATAAATTTGGAAGTTGTAATGCATGGAATTAGTCCTTATCTTTTCTTTAGAACTATTTTGAAAACCTTGTATTATTAATGTATTTCGCTTGCTTATATTCTGATTTGACCCCATAATGTTATACTTTAGCCCCTTTCGGGTTGGGGTGTTACAATTATGGTATTAGAGACAGGTTTGATCGGCGGATTCAAAACCCGTAGAGCTTAGGCTATGACCTGTGAGTATTAGGCCCACTAGGTTTTGCTACATATGAGTATGAAACAACCTTTGAGAACTTGCTTTAGGATTTCCACTCTGAAACTTAAGTTATGACCAGTGAGGATTGGGTAGACTATAGGGCATTTGTTTAAGTATCCTTGCTTTCGAATCACTCTGATTCGTGCTTTGCTTTTAGCCTGTTAAGAATTTCTCCTCCCGGAGATTTGAAACTCATTATTTTACACAACATGAGATTAGTGACCAAGTAAGTTTAGAATGAGATGAGAATGTTGTGGTAATGTTTGACACTACATAAGCTTCATCCTCTTTTGATTTCCACATCTGTTTCATTGTTTAACCATTTAGATGTCTCTCCGATCATTCTGAGAATTTCTATGATCATGATGTGTTTCACACCCTTTGTGAAATCTCTTGCTTTTGATAAGCATACTTAAGTTTTTTTTCCCTACACTGCTAGATTTGTTTTTTTGCCTTATTCATTCTATTCCTATGAGAAATCTTGTGGTGGTTAACGACGAGAATAGGAATGTCTCCCTCATTTATAAATGATAAGATTCGCTATGTTAGGTTGTGTTTCCTTGGTAAGTTAACTTTGATGTTATTCTGGTATGGATTAGTTGACCGGGCATCAAGATGCTAACTACTGTCATACTACGTCTCAACTTTGGCAATTGAACCACTACGATTTATTTTATCACGATTCCTGATTGTTAAACTTTTGTTATCCTAGCATCTATTCTTGTTTGAGAGTCAACTTTGGCATTTGAACCACCCTGGAAACTCGTGCGTTACTTTCGCGGTTGTGAAGTTTTCCTAGCATCTATTATTATTTCCATGGGATGAATCTCACTTGAGAGTCAATTGGCAATCGGAATTTTTCCGATTTAATCCCTAAATGAACCACCAAGATTTACACCAGGTGGTGAATTTACTTTGACCTAGCATTGAGAGATTGTTTAGTCACGACTCGAGGTTGAATATGATTTCGATAAAGGCATGTTTATATGATGCAAGTATTATGACGTCTGGCCAACGTAATAATAATTACATCATATAACTAGAACTTATGGGGATCATGGGATATCTTTGAGAAATGCCTGAGAATAGTAAAAGTTTGATGAGACAGAACCATATCCGTATAAGAACGATGTTTTACCTGATTTTGGAACTCCATATTGAACAGCACCAGCCAAATTGAGAGAACAGGAAGAGGGGCAACCAAAAGCTATGAAACGGTTTGTTTGTAGTGTATCTCTTTGGAGTGCTTCGGTTATATACGCAATGAAGAAGGATGAGAGCAGGAGACTTGTATTGACTTCTGAAAGCTAAACCGTATTTATGTTAGAAACCATTATTCCCTACCTTGAATCAACGATGTATCTAATCAATTTTAGTACGCGGATTTTTTTCCTTTAGATGGATTTATGACCTGAAGTATTCTTAGAATTTCCTTCGGTATTCGTAACGGCCTCTACGATTATAAATGATGCTAATAGTATTAGCTGATGCTTTGACTATTCCATGGACTTGATGAATCGTGTTTTCGTGAGTACTTAGACAAAATTGTCATAGTATGACATCTTAGTACATTCAGAGACGAAGAAGAAACATGAGAATCATTTTTGTATTATGTGGAAATATGAGGATCATTCGTATATTCTGGAAACATGACATAGGTTGGAAGATGTTCACGACATGAGAATGAAGTTTTGGAAAGCTGAAATAGAAATTGCCTCGATACCTTCAAGTGAGTATCAATTTTGAGATGATACAAGAAGAGACGTGATTATTCTCTTATGCAACCCGAGGAAGTTATTGCTTATGCATTAAGACAACTAGAACCGTTTGAGGAGAATTATTCAATGCGCGACTTGGAGTTGGCGGCAGTGGTGTTGCTCTCAAGATTTGAAGGTATACCTTATATGGAAATGGAATCTAATTACAGATATTAGGAAGCTCAGAAGTAAGGTGACGAACTACGATCTGTGAAGATCGGAAAGAAATATGTTATGATTGAGATACATTTCCAATTTTCTATACCTATTGGTTGTACTAAGATGTATAAGGGATCTAAGCAGGATTAGAAATTTTTCATGAACCTGGTAACAAAATCTCCACGCACACTTAAAAAGAATGACATAATTTGGTTATGGTAGAGTTTGTCAGCGCACTTTTGCCCCTTAGAATGTGTATTCGGTTAGCAAGTTGGCATAAATCCTCCGTCATAAGATTTCTCAATTACTTAGCGCACCTGCAGTGATCATGTTAGAGATTTGCATTGGTACCTCACAATACCAAGGCGAACTACTAAAGACTTGAGGGACCAGACTCAAGTATAGGAATGCTTTTCACCGACAGACTGATGGGTAAGCAGAACAGCAATTCGGACTTGGAAGAAGTGTTGAGCAGTAAGTTGACAGGTGTGTGGTCTGATTGTGGTTGCTCATTAAGATCTATGGCATAAAAGTGACAAAGTTTGTCCTTTCAGATAGTGTATGAACAGAAATGTAGAACACCCCCGGTTGAATTAAGTCAAGAAGCCGTTCATTGAATGTTTGGAGTTGATTACAATGACTGATGGAATTGTTGTCATTGTCGAAGAGGAAGTTTGAAAGTTAGACAGGAATTTGTGTGTTCTGTATGATTTTTTTTCATATAGAAGAGTTAGACGTGTTGGTATTAAGGAAGGTCTTGTTCATGATACATTAGTCCTTAGATTCATTCTATACATGCGGTTATCCTACCAATTCCATTATACATTTAGATATGATTCTATACTCCGATTTATGCTTAGTAAATCGTTAATATGATTAGGTTACCAACCTCTTTAGGAAACTTTTGGTATGACTGATTATTCGATATATGCTCCTCTGATTTTAGCAAGATCCATAGTTCGTTCAGAACCTGATTCGATTTGTGAAGTTTTCTTTCATCTAGATTCACTTTAGCAGATTCATCTGATGTTCATATATCTCTTGTGAGGTTAGGAATATCATCTGTTCATGTTCATTTCATATTTTTTCGATCAGATTTGTTTTATGTGGAGAGCCCGGGGCTATCCTATTTTATTTCAGATCGAGTTATGAGAAACTTTTCCGTTTGTAAACCTTGTATTATTAATGTATCCCGCTTGCTTATATTCTGATTTGACCCCATAATATTACACTTTAGCCCTTTTCGGGTTGGGGTGTTACAACCTCCGTGCTTGTCTTTGGTCTTTAGTGGAATGATTAGTTGTTGCAATTACTTTTATATTAGTGTTAAATGACCCCTAACTTGTATTTTGACTAGAATAAAAGCGCATTTGCTTGAGGACAAGCAAATCTCAAGTGTAAGGGTATATAATGAGGCAAAAAATGAACCATTTTCAGGGGGTCATTTAAGCACCGGAATTGAATTTATTTGATCAAATATTGCCTTAAATCGTTCCTTTTGTGATTTTAGGTACTTTGGGAGTGAATTTTGGAATAGGAAGCATTTTGGACGTTTTTAGAGCATAAAAGTAAAGAAAACGGCAAAGTCTTAATTTTCCTTACTGGGAACACTACCTGACGGCGTCAAGAAGGATTTTTTGACGGCGTCAAGAGCAAAATGGATGACGACCAAGAAAAAACGTGATGGCGTCAGAAGAAGGGCGTCAAGAGTAATTTTGGTGACGGCCCAGAGTTGAAACATACATGACGGTGTCAGCTATGGATCTAGGCAGTCCGAGAACTTTATTGGCGGCGAGATGACGGCGTCAGATTTTTCCTCTTGACGCCGTCACCTCCTAAAATCTATATATACTTTTCTAATTTTCATTCATTAAAGAGAAACTTGTGTGGAGAATTTTAGGGCCGAACCTAATAAACCCTAGCTCATTTGTAACATTATTTTCAAGGGTTTTCACCCCTTGAAACCCTTCATGTTCAATTGAGATAAGTATTCTTCCAATTCATTCAATATGTCTATATGTTGTTTGAATATATCTTACACTTGTCTTGATTTTAACATGCTAGGTTAGATCTATTATGTGTTTGCTTAGATGTAATGAAACCTAGATGTTGATTATAGGTTGATTACTTGTTTATAATTGTAATGAATGAATGAATTCAATGTTAGGCTTAAGAAAACTGGCAGATCTCCATTGTGTAACTTGCTTGAACGTCTTAAGAAACATGAACCGATGTGTACTAGGTTTTTATGGTTGTATTTAATGCATGAGCGAATTCTAGTGATCCCATGTTAAGAGCTTCTTAGCCGGCTCGACATAGGAGTGAAGTAGGAGCTTATAGAATTGGGGAAGTAAGTACGCCACCCCATGAATGGTATTAAGGAATACAATCCGTCATCCACGCAACTATAATAAGTAATTAACCTATAAAAGATATCTAGGGAGTAGTGAAATTTAAGTAAACACAATTCTCCCATATATTGTTCACACAAATAGTTTAATTTAGTTTATTTTCATTTTTGTTATTTTACTTTGATTGCATCTTAGTTATTGGGTTAGATGATTAGCAACTAATTCCGCCCACTCTTCCAATACCCGAGATTTTTATTTGCTTTCATAAAATATAAAAAATACAAAAAGAATCATCTCTCACCTTTAGACCTAGTTTTTAGGTTTTCTAATCCTAGCGACACTATTCCTGAGTTGAACGATCAATCCCCCGATACTTGTCACTATACTATACTACAACGATCAGGTACACAGCCTGGTGGGGGTTGTAAGCTTCTCGAGATCCCTCGAGAGGTAAAGCCTTGTGCAATTCCCACGCATCACCGACACAACCACAAGCCCACCAGGCCTTAAGCCCAAACGCACCCTTAATATTTTTATTTTCTTCCTTTGTTTCTGCCAGCCGCGACACACCCAAAACGCACCCTTTTCTTGCAAATTCGACACACAACCTCAACATATTTTTGCTTGTCTCAATTCACCTAGTGCCCAAGAATCATGATTGATAAATGTTACACTCCCTCTCGCCCGTTTGCTACTTTAGAAATGAACAAAGTGAACCACAAAACGCTCCATAACAAAACTTCCAAAAACGTGTCATAACATTCCTAGCCACCACCCAAGCTCACCAATTACATCTAAACAAACACTATGCATAATGTGAATGTCAGGAATGAATAGCATACAATCTTACAAGATCTTGGCCATGTAAACCCACGATTGGGTGTGGAGAGTGGTGCTACTATTCACCTAACATGCACCCTCCAACTCTTGTGAACTTATCTTATGTCTACACACCAAAAGCTCACTATATAAACCATTACATGCAAACCTAAATCGTTACATGCAATATATACGTACCACCACAAAAAAATAACGAGAGGAGAAGTTGCGAAGGACGAATGGATTGTCAAGTGTACCACGTCTCAAGTAAACCTAGGACATCAAGCTTGTAGCCTCTTGAACCATTGGTGGAACGTGAAGTGAACCACGAAGCCATTTTACCTTCACACGATCCCTACACTACATTTTACACCACCTTTGAAAGGTGAGGTGAGGCCTCGAACCTTATTGCTATTTTTAGATATATACGTTTATGTTTTGTGCACAAACACTTGATACTAATAAATCATAAAATATAAACACAACACATATGTTTTATACATCGTACCCATTGTTAGTTAAGTCCTTAACGAGGACCTATAAAAGAGTGGAACTCATATTAACGTATACACAAGAATAATCACACGTTTCTAATGTAGTTTGAACCTATACGATATTATACTAAAAGACTTAGAATTTATTTTGAGTTTATATTGTTTTGCGTATTGAGTTTTGGCCGTGTACTTTGGCCTCGTCATTTTAAAAATTGACACATGACCACTATATATTTAAACTCGACCTATATGACCAACTGGGATACTAACGAGAATGATAAATATTTCAATCAAACTACTTAATTTGATAGCCTAAACAACCCTAAAGCAAAACGTGATTTCATAAGAATTTTCAGGAAATTAAAATAAACTTGGGCCGTAAAGCCCAATAAGTTGTTTTTAGCTTATTCTAATAAGCTGATCGTAAGAACTCTTTTGAAATGTTTTTGTAACTTAAAATGATGGATTTTAATAAACCAAGTGTTCCCCCAAACCTTTTGGATCGAAAAACACTAACGGGCCCTTAATTTTGGATCATAAGGCCCATTTAATGAAAAATGAGGAAAATAAGCAAATAAGCTATTGAAATAAGCTATTTTGAACTTTCTGAGCTTATTGGAATAATAAAAATGTTTAGTTTCGAATTTGGTAATTTTTGGACTAATTTTGCAAATTTTTGTTAACTAGGGACTAAAATTGTCAAAAGTGTAAACTTTGGGTAAAAACTGTCAAAACTGTTTTCTAAGGGTATAAACAGTTAATATTAAAACTTGGAGCTAATAAATGTAAATATTAATATAATTGGACCTAAAATGTAATAATATATAACTTTCGACTAACGACGTAAATATATTCCATTAAGGGTAAAATGTGTAAATTGGAGAAACTTAAAGGATCGATTAGTGATATTGATTTTGAATAATAATTTTTAAATATAATTATATATATATATATATATATATATATATATATATATATATATATATATATATATATACGTATATATATATATATATATATATATATATATATATATATATATATATATATATATATTTAGATAATAGAAATATATATACACGTATAAAATTCATATTAAATTTTAGACGATAAAACAATACGTAATTACTTTCTTTTTACATCTGTGACGTAACCCATCACCTATGCACATTATGGATTAATCGTGACTAATAATAAATGTTCGCAATAAAACAAGACTTAGAAACTGAAAACTTGCCATATCTTTTAGGTTGTGTGTGAAGCCGTGGCCTTGCATCGTTGAGATTACGATTATTCTACTGTACTACTAAGGTGAGTTCATAGCCCACATTTAACTTGTTTTTGTGGGGGGGGGGGGGGGGGATAAATGCTCAAAAACCGAACACAAGTCTTTTCCTAATATTATTATTGCTTAAGTAGCTATTGCCGAAAGTCCCTCGATCATGAACCTTAATCACTTGAAGGGTGAACGTAAATAATTGTGAATAGATCTATTAGGGATTGACAATCCCCATTTGGTTGCTAGAGGAAAGTCACCAAATGCACTTTATTTAAATATCATAGGTTACTGGCAAATACCTATCTTGGGGGCAACTTATTTCACATCATTATTATGGATAATTCTGATGTCTGTTAAATCGTTGAGTGTCATGAGCTTAAGGCAATAATGTATGTGATTTCTAACTTGTTTATTTGTATCTATATACAATAAACATCTATCTCTTGTGTTCAAACTATTAATTATAAACCTATGAATTTCACTCAACTTTTGTTGACTTTTAGCATGTTTATCTCAGGTAACTAAATGGAATGGATGACAAAGGCATGAAGTGGGCAAATAAAGAAACGTTTATTTCTCTTTGAATAAAAACTTGTTGTTGAATAATGAAACCTCTTGGAAACATGAATATTTGGTATTTTAAATAAGACTTAAAACGTCTCATTTGAGTCATTTTCTATAATTGTGTCAAAGATCCACGATATAATACCCCAATATTCTTCCGCTGTATTGTTCGTTTTTGGGGGTGTTATATATATATATATATATATATATATATATATATATATATATATATATATATATATATATATATATATATATATATGTGTGTGTGTGTGTGTGTGTGTGTGTGTGTGTGTGTGTGTGTGTGTGTGTGTTATCAATTGTGATACTCAATTAAGAATGTGAAATATTACATTCTTACCAAAATGTGATAATGAATTTATTATTTTACAAAGTGTATATGAAAGAAATAATAAACATCATTTGTCATATTTAACGTTGGCTCAGCCTTCGGCTTTGATATCGCCTGAAACTTAAAAACACTTTTGTTTGCCTTTATAGTGTAGTATCACAAGTGATAAAGTAACAAAGTTTAACTCTGGTATTATAAATATGAGTAATATCACATGTGATAAATCAATAAAATTACCAAAACTTAGACATTATTTATGTGACTTGAATATTTTCTTCATTTTAGTGTATTATCACTTGTGATATTCAACCTACAAAATAAAATAAGTATAATATCACAAATGATAAATCAATGAGTAAGTTGGCGGTAGCGCATTGCAGTGGAGCCAGTTTAGTTATGGCATTCATTCTCGATTACTTTTGGCATTCAGTTAGATATGTCATGTTCTGAGCAAATGTTATTCTTGTTGTATCCAGTTTGAACAAACAACGACAAAACGTAATACTACCACTTCAATCTACAAATTGCATCTTACTGTAATAATATAATCCCCATAAGATCTTAGTTGTGTTAAAACTTGATACATATACCATGTACATATATTAAAAAAAAACATATAGGCATACTGCATAAATGGATTACGGTTATTGAGTGTATATGTGTGATATAACAGGTGATATCACCGGTGATATTCTACGTGAAGAAGCTCAAACACCTGTGATATAACAGTTGATATCATAGGTGATATATATCAACTGTGATATCATTGGTGATAGCACCTGTCATATCACATGTAATAAAACATGATTTGCGTCATCTTCCATATTAGGAACATTGAAGGTCTCAAACATGATTTGAGTCATCTTCTCTCTGTTAGCCTTAAGATTAAGAGGTGCCTCGGTAAGAAGAACGGGATACTCCTCATGAGCAACACAAAGATCGTTGTAGAAAGTGTGATGCCAGATCTTTTCCATATCATCCAAGTTGCTGACAATACATTGCTCAATAGTAAGGATACCTCTCTTTGACTATGCTTCATCACAACCGTAGGAATCCTTTTGTCCCATACCAACCATAACACTGGTATGTCTTGGTCTACCAACAATACTTGGAAAGACCGCCCTTGGAGCTTCATCACCAGCAAACCCCTCTTTTACCGTTATATAAATGTTTTAGGGGAGATACATGCTCAATTACATGTTTTCAACTTTAAGTTCGTTTTACATTTAAACTCACTGTTCGTTTTACAATTAAACACCATGCTTGTTTTACTTGTAATGTGACTTGTCTCTTAAACATTATAATTTATTTATATGACCTCATTGTCATCACCGTTTATATGGCCTCATTGTCATCATTGTTTATCTAGCGACATTGTCAGACTTATTTATATGACCTCATTGTCATCATTGTCTATCTGGCAACATTGTCAGACTTATTTATATGGCCTCATTGTCAAAAATTGTTTATATAGCGGTATTGCTACACTTATTTTTGAATCTAGATACAAGTATTACTTTTGTTCACATAAACCATATCATATTTGGCAATGGATCATAAACACACAGGTTGTAAGTCTTGTATGGGCGGGACTTGGAACTGAGTGAATTTACGATGCCTTTGCTGGGAAATCTTCATTCAAATGTTTTACATTACATCCTTTTCACTAAACTCTATGAACTCACCAACCTCGTGTTGACACTTTAGCATGTATTTTCAGGTATTAAGCAACGGCACGCTACTGGAGGTTTTGGCAGGTCATGGCATGGCCATAGAAGACTCTGATATTCATTTGGGGACCGTTTTAAAATATTTTAAGAGCCTAATTCCGCACTGCTTTTAACGATGTAAATTCAATAATTTTGGTTAAACGATTTTATTCTAAATGATTGAAGTGAAAACCATTTTTGTACTTGTGTTGTGATACCAATTGAGTTACACCCCAGCTACATGTAAGCTTCCGCTGGACCCGATTTAGGGGGTATGAAAGATTGGTATCAGAGCCTTGGCTATAGAGAACCGAGTGTTTTTAAAACCTAGACTATAGCTACTTTCATGAAAACATAACCCTATGACCGCCATGTGCCTTCCTGCCAAGCTAATGCCTCATTTGTGGTTTGTTGCTGACATATGTGATGAGATTTGTATCTCATTATCTGATATATCATACTCATTTATTCTAGTTGATTACCATAATTGTCTTCCCTATTAGTATGCTTACATAACATATGCGTCTCATTGTTACGCCTTTTCCTTATGTAATTTCATCATTCGACCTCGAGTTTTGGTCACCTGCCTTAGTCTTTCAGAACGTCTTTGTATGTGTGAAGGACATAGTATTAGTATAACTGAACTGAGTATTTCAAAATTCATGGAACCTCGGTGGAATATAGACTAGTCATCTATATTCGACCCGGGACAGTGGGGTATAGGCTACCCACCTATGTCTGACTCAGAGATGAATTTTGCAATACTGGGAATAGTTATAATAAAATTATGTCCGGGTTGCATTTCTACTTGATTTTTAAATGTTTCATTCATTTGTGCGTACTCAAACGTTGCAAGAACATTCACACCTTCATCACCTCGTGAACCGCCACCTAGAACCACGTCAACTGATCAAATCCCAACCTTAAGGTTTCGTTCTATGGCAATCCACATTAGGATACCTACTACCAGGAAACATCCTATATATGTTTCACCCTTCTTTTCTTATTTTGAAGAGTTATGCCACCGAGGAAAGCTAAAGCTACTCCAACTATGACACCAGTTGCTATTCGGAAACTTGTTAAGGATAGTATAGCCGAAGCTCTAGAGATCGAGAGAGCTGAGGTAGCTGCAAGGGCTGCTGAGGCCGATTCACAGACAAGGACAGATGGACAATCCAATAATAGGCGTAAATGCACTTGGAAGGATTTTAAGATTGGTGATCCCATCAAGTTTAAGGGCACTGAAGGAGCGGTTGCTTTGATTCGCTGGTTCGGAAAGACTGAGAATGTGTTCCTCATGTGCAACTGTCCTGATGTCAGCAAGGTAAAATTCGCTACTGGTATGCTTTTGGATGAAGCTATGTCATGGTGGAATTCTTATGCTCAACCGATTGGTATGGAAAATGCCTACAAGCTCACCTGGGATCAATTCAAGAAATTGATGACTAAGAAGTTTTGCCCTCGTACCGAGGTGAAGAAGTTGGAAACAGAGTTCTATGAGTTGGTAACTAAAGGTGATGACATCGAGACCTACATTAGGAGGTTTCAAGAGTTGGCCATGCTATGCCCAACTACGGTTCCCGATGATGAGATGAGGTTGGAAAACTTCATTGAAGGATTGCCCGAAAGCATCCGAGGGGATGTGATTTCTTTTGATCCCCAATCAGTGGAAGAGGCTATCCGAATAACTCAAAAACTCATGGCACGGATAGTAAAGAAAGAAACTATTGTCAACAATAAATATAACAACGACAACAAAAGGAGTTGGGACAACAATCAGAGTGGCAATGCTACTCAACCACAACCAAAGAGACAAGAAGTCGCCAAGATTTATGCTGAAGGTTCAGTTGAAAAGAGATGCTACCAGGGTACCCTACCCAAATGCAACAAGTGTCAGAATCATCATAACCATGGACATTGTCTTTATCCTTGTGGTAACTATGAGAAGATTGGTCATGCGACTTGGGAATGCCAGTTTCCAATCATTGCCAGAGATCAAAAACCTCCAGTGACATGTTTTAGCTGTGGAGAAATAGGACATTACAGGAATGAATGCCCAAAACAAGGAAACCAAGAGAATGGGAACCAAGGTGGAATGGCTCGTGGTAGAGCCTAGGTCATCGGAGGAGGAAATGGTCCACACATCAACAACGTTGAGGATGACAACAATGTTCAAGAACCAAGAACTTCTGCCTTAAAAATAAACGGAAACCTAAACCCACTAGTGTTGTATTTTATTTTGTGTTTTATTCTACGTTCTATCGTATAAGTTTCATGTACTATTAACAAATTCCGATCTAATGAATGTTCTATCTTTTATCACCGCAATGCGACTCAAATACCCACATCTATTCACCGTGTACACTCGAGAGACCAACACAAACTGAACTTCGGGATGAAGTTCCTTTTAGAGGGGAAGACTGTCACAACTCGTAATTTCAGGTCCTTTTTCAAATGTCGAAATTTCATTATTCATCTCGGGAAGTTACTATTCATCATTTCACTATTCATCATTTTCAGAGTCAGTTTGAGATTCTGAGAAGTGTTTCAAAATTTCACTATTCACAAAACTCCTGACTAAGATCCTAACACAATTTCGTACTCATTATAATGAAATAAAAATTATGTTATTAATTTACCCGGTGTTTTCAAATTAATTGCTACATTTTACGTTAGGAGCTTATAACTCCGTCGGTTTGCGATATCAGGAATGCAATTTCATGATTTTGCCAACTTCGTCATATTTTATTTTATCTCGTCACGATTTATTTCTAGCTAACTCAGTACCCAAAAGAACTTATATAATACATTATATACCTTAAATACTTACATAAACTCTAAGTATACAAGAAAACTACAAAAATATCTCACAAATACACTAGGGTCGACATCCTAGTGTATGTATACAAGACTTCTACTTCAACTTGACTTCTTATTTACCATTATGCCCTTGTACTAGATATTTACCAAAGATCAAGTAAACTTCATTTTACACATACTTATTCATTTTCACAAATCATAAAACAAGGTTTTCTCTCATCTCTTCCATCTCTCTCTATGGATTGGCCAACATAAGATCAAGAAGAAGAATCCATCATTTTTCAAGATTTAAGTACTAAACAAGACCCTTTTGTACTCCTAGTTAGGATTTTGAAATAAAAATCCCAAGGTTTTCATCCAAAACATCATCAAACTCCATACATATCAAGTTGCGGTTAGAGATCGTGCCTCATTTCAGTGTATCCACTTTTGTCATCGTAGCTATCGCACTAGGTGAGTCATAGCACCCTTCTTTTACCGTTTTATAAATGTTTTAGGGGAGATACATGCTCAATTACATGTTTTCAACTTTATGCTCATTTTACATTTAAACTCACTGTTTGTTTTACAATTAAACACCATGCTTGTTTTACTTGTAATGTGACTTGTCTCTTAAATATTATTATTTATTTATATGACCTCATTGTCATCATCGTTTATATGGACTCATTGTCATCATTTTTTATCTGGCGACATTGTCAGACTTATTTATATGACCTCATTGTCATCATTGTTTATCTGGCGACATTGTCAGACTTATTTATATGGCCTCATTGTCAAAAATTGTTTATATAGCGGTATTGTTACACTTATTTTTGAATCTAGATACAAGTACTACTTTTGTTCACATAAACCATATCATATTTGGCAGTGGGTCGTAAACACGTAGGTTGTAAGTCTTGTATGGGCGGCGGGAATTGGAACTGAGTGAATTTACGATGCCTTTGTTGGAAAATCTTCATTCAAATGTTTTACATTACATCCTTTTCACTAAACTCTATGAACTCACCAACCTCGTATTGACACTTTAGCATGTATTTTCATGTATTAAGCAACGGCACGCTACTGGAGGTTTTGGCAGGGCATGGCATGGTCATAGAAGACTCTAATATTCATTTGGGGACCGTTTTAAACTATTTTAAGGGCCTAATTCCGCACTACTTTTAACGATGTAAATTCAATAATTTTGGTTAAACGATTTTATTCTAAATGATTGAAGTGAAAACCATTTTTGTACTTGTGTTGTGATACCAATTGAGTTACACCCCAGCTACATGTAAGCTTCCGCTGGACCCGATTTAGGGGGTGTGACAGATTGTTTGGGAGAAGTCACTCACTGAGTTACTGTTCACTCAGTGACTTGTTTGTGTTTACGGATATTAAACACTTAGGTTATTTTATGTTCAAATCCTAGTTAGAGGAAGATTTGGGAGTTTAGTGACCCAACAGTCTCCCCCTATTTGGATATACAAATAGCCTAAGTGTTTCATGATTTAGTGTGAGTTGGCAGGGTTCTTCATCTCTCACTTAGTGTTAATGTAATTAGAGTAGGACACTGATAAATTAAAAGAACTTCAATGTTTATTAATAGCTATTAAGATCCTACTGACAATACAAAAACACAAAAATTAAAAAAAAAATAAAAAATAAAAAAAAATAGTTGTTGCAGATGCAGATGTTCAATTGATAACCAAGAGCTTCAAGCTTTGCCTTCTTTGACCTCAGGAGATGTTTTTCAGGATGCTCCTCAATCTTGGCTTTCAGGTCCAAGCAGAACCTCATGTTTTCAGCACACCTAACAGGGGAAGCCAGCATGAGGTACATAAGCATCACCTTAATCCCAGCCTTATCAATGTCAGACCACCTTTGGAAAGTAGGGTTCCCATATTCATCAGTGAAGCACAAGCCTCTTTTAGGTGCTTCAAGAACCATGTTGTTCACAAAGGTGATTCCTTCAGGAAGAGACCTGTCACAATCTGGCCCAGGGACCTTAATCTCAGGCTCCAACTCAATTTGCTTCCTTTTCCTTTTGGATGCCATTGGTGGAGCAGTCTGAGAAGATGAAGCAGGAAGTAGAGAGGGAATGCCAAGAGCTTCAGGCATATTTATCAGCTTTTCATACCTCAGCTTTAGTGACTTCAAGAGATCAGGAACCACTATATTCTACTTCTTGGAGATGATTGGTCGAAGCTCATCCAGTTCAGAGATGCCAAAATCAGCGATCCTGAAAGGATTATGGATGTCCATTACTCTTTGGTCTAGTCCCCTAAAGACAGTGATGACAGCAGGATTGGTGTTGCGATGGATCTGAATGTCAGTGATGGTTTTGGGTTTCAGTCTTTCTTTCATCACCCACGTATACCTCTCAATCCTAGTTTTCTTGATCTGAGCGTCCTTCCTGAGCTTTTGTTCTCTTTGCTTTTTAAGGGCACTCATTTCTTCCTCCTGAGCCTTTTTGAAGACTGCACCAGCTTGCCCAGTAGCCAGTTCCTCAGTGTCCAACCCAATCTTCTCAGCCTCTTCATGAACAACCTTTATAAGGGCAGGTTTGCTCATCCTTTCTTCCTCAGCCACCATTTTCAGTATCTCATCTTTTTCCAAATAAGCATGAATTTCAACATCAGTGAGGTGATGAATCACTCCATTGATTTCAAATGGTACTTTGACGGGTTCATCAGGGTTGTATCTAACTAAGGTGGAGGCAGGCTTCAGCACTATTTCAGATTCAGGTGTTGTAAGTATGTTTTTGCCTTTGTCCTGCCTGAGGGATGGAGAGACTGTTACTTCATGAGGCTGATGGGAGTAGCCTTAGTGACATGCTCCCCCTCAGTGTGAGAGGGTTGTCCTCTTGAAGCAACATCGGTAGCCATTGGTTGACTGGTTGAGGCTTCTGGAGCTTCAGTGAAGGCAACATCAGTTGCATTATTCTCCCCCTCAATTGTTGCCTGAGCTGAGGTGATGGCAAGAGTTAGACCAACTGATGCAGAGAGAGAGGAACCCTTGAAAGCCTGATAGATCTCAGTCATCATAGTCTTGATGTTTGAAGTGTCCTTCTGTATGATAGACACTCTGGTGTCAAGTGATAACTGAGCATTTTCCATTGCCGTCATGCAAGAACCAAAACTCGATGCTATAGAGGCTGGCTTCTGAGACTGAGTTGCCACTAATTGATCCAAGGCAGCTAGGGAGGATTTAACAGACTCCACTGAGGTACTGAGAGCCTGAAGATGACTACATCAGGTTGAGTAGCTTAGTAAGATGCACATAGTTGAGCTGATAGGTCTCTGATGCCTGGAGGAGCTTCTTGGTGAGTTCAGGATCATCCTTAACCGATTCTTGAATAGACTGAACCCCTGTATTCAGTTTGGTGAGAGATTCAAGGAACTGGTTGAGGTGTGAGACCATCTGTGTCAGGGAGTAGTTAATTAAGGCATTTTGTTCCCTGACATCTTCATTAAATTCTTTAAATGCATCCTTGAGATTGAAGTAATGAGTAGCTTGTTCAGTGTGCATGTCAAAAACTTCATCAGTAACCCCCTGGAACAAGGCATTGGTGGCCTTCTTGATGAACTTGGTGAAGAATTTCTCAGTGAGAGGAGTTTGATCATCATCAGAGGATTCGAACTCGGAGTGAGACTCAGCAGCTTCATGAGTTGGAGATTGGGGAGACTGAGGGATTGGTTCAGGGACTTGCTCCTTAATAACAATGTCATCTCCGGCTTCAAAAACCTCCTCGTCACTATGAAATTCATCATCGGAGAACAAGGCTGCCTGAACATCAGCCACGGACTGAATCTGCAAAAGTGGGGTATCCGGCTCCTCTTCAAAAGAAGACTTGCCTTCGTTTTGGCCAAGTCCTGACCCCTCTAATCCAGCAGACTGGGTTTTATCTGCCTGGTCCTTAGAGCCAATTCCTAAGTTGTGGGCACCTTCATGAGTGGGTTTGGGTTCCATATCAGCGGGTGGTATTTTTCCTTCTGAGTCTTTGTCCCCTGAGATCCCTTCAGACACTAATGGGTGTTTTCTAGTACCATCCTTAGGAATGGTGAATGTTGTGTCCCTATCAGTGGGTTGTATGAGTCCCTCTGAGTCTTTGGGAAGAGTTTTTGTGCCCTCAGATACGTGGCGCCAAAAACTATTCCTCGGGCTGCGGCGCCAAGAACTTGATAAGTGGGAATCGCGCCCTCGGAACAGGTTTTACCTCTCAAGGGATCTTGAGAAGCTTACAACCCCCACCAGGCAGTGTACCTGATCGTTGTAGTATAGCATAGTGACAAGTACCGGGGGATTGATCGTTCAACTCAGGAATAGTGTCGCTAGGATTAGAAAGCCTACTAAACTAGGTCTAGAGGTGAGAGATGATTCTTTTTGTATTTTTATATTTTATAGAAAGCAATTAAAATCTTGGTTTTTGAAGGAGTGGGTGGAATTAGTTGCTAGACAACTAACCCAATTAATCTAAAGATGCAAAAATTTAAAATAACAAAAATGAAAATGAAACTATTATACTAATGTGGTGGAAACAATAATGAGGAAAGTTGTATTTACTTAGATTTCATTACTCCCTAGATATCTTTTACAAGTTGATTAGCTTGTTACAATTGCATGGATGACGGGTCATATTCCTTAATACTAGTCGTAGGGCCGTGTACAATATTCCCTAACTCTATAAGATCCTACTTCACTCCTATGTCGGGCCGTTAAAAGCTCCTAGCATGGGGTCATTAGAATTCTCTTACGCATTAAATACAACCAAAAATCGTAGTACACCTCCGATCATGTTTCTTAAGACGTTCAAGCAAGTTACCAATGGAAGTCTGCCAGTTTTCTTAAGCCTAACATCGAATACAATCATCCTTAATAATTATAAATAAGCAATCAACCCATAATCAACATCTAGGTTTCACTACATCTAAGCAAACACAATAAAGATCTAGCCTAGCATGTTAAAGAGAAGACAAGCGTAAGATATAATCACACAACACATAGACATATTGAATGATTTGAATGAATACTTATCTTCAATTTAACATGGAAGAATCAAGGCGTTGAAACCCTTGAAAAACTGATAAAATTTGTCTAGGGTTTATTCCCTCAAAGTTGCACACCAATGAATGAAAATTGGAAAACTATATATAGACTTTACACTTTGACGGCATCATGTATTAACTTGTGACGCCGTCAACTCGCCACCATGATAAAATCGTATTGCCTAGATCCATTTGTGACGCCGTCATGTGGAGAAATACTCTGGGGCGTCATGTGTATTTGGACCCTGATGGCCTTGGTGACGCCGTCAGCCCATAAGCTTGAAAACTCTCTGGGCCGTCACGTTATAAGTTCCACATCCACCTCTTTTGTAACACTTGACGCCGTCACATGTAAAAGCTTGACGTCGTCAGGTACTGTTCCAGCAAGGAATTTTGAGACTTTGCCGTTTTCTTCACTTTTATGCTCAAAAAATGTCCAAAATGCTTCGTTTTCCAGATTTCTCTCCAAAAGTACCTAAAATGACAAAAGGACCACTTGAGAGTGGTACACTTTTCGCCTCATCAAATACCCTTACACTTGAGATTTGCTTGTCCTCAAGCAAATGCGCTTTTATTCTAATCAAAATACAAGTTAGGGGTCATTTAACACTAATATAAAAGTAATTACAACAAATAATCATTCCACTAAAAACCAAAAACAAGCACGGAGGTCATACACTAGCACCTCACAAATAGTGTTTAGATACTCACATCTCACAGGTGTAATAAAGTATATATCACAATAAGGAAATGGAAAACATCTCTCACTACCTGTCATAGCAAATAGATTACCATAGGCTTGGGAAAGGATCAAACCTCCACCACTTGGCGTAAGCACCTAGGATAAACTATCAAAGAGGTCTTTTAAAGGGTTATAACTTTAGGTGTACGGATATGAAAAACACGGTTTTGTTGGATAAAGGCAATATTTACTGGTAGCGAGTTAATCATCTTGGTTAATTACATGTACAATATGGCGTTGCTAAGCCAAGACTGGACTCGACTTAAGCTAATAAATCAAAATAACAAAAACATAAAACAAACATAGAATGAAACGGGATGGTAGTCCGTATGTTTTTCTCCTTTTCTTTTTCTATACATATTTTTTTCTTTCTCTCTTTTATTTTTTTTATTTTTTATTTTTTTATTATTTTTTTTGTTTTTGCATACACTCTTACCATACCATCCAAAATAATACATCATAGGGAATGTACATTCCCCTTACACTTCAATTTTTACATACTTTACAATAAACTACTCTAATGACTCGAATCAAGATAATCAAAACACTTGGAGTACTTTTTAAGATTAATGCACATATGGGGGTAATAATTTGATGTTCTTCCCCATTACTCCATAACACAAGTACTTTACCCATGAGTCCCAATCGTCCCAAAACAATATGTACAAGATATGACTCGACTTAGCAACCATGTAATAAATTAGACAATTAACTAAGGGTTTAAACATGTAACAATAATGCACCAAAGATGAGTGCATACACGGAAGGCTAAGGCGATTTGGGTGGGTTGTAACAAATTCTTCCTTTAAGTAAGATGCTTAAAGTTAGAAACGAAAAGATAGGCTCGGAGGGGTGTACTAGGGGTATCGTGTACTAAAAATGAGTACAACGCTAAGGTGTGGAAAAATTAATTGACTTTACTAGCCAAGTGATATGACTTAAATGGTCAGGTAATTATGATACGGTTTTAACACAAGGGTAATCTTAATGCCTCTTATCATGTAGTAAATCCTACTTCACAAATGTAGTCTCACTAGCGGTCTCGGGATGCATCACTAACGCAAGTTCTAGAATCTAAATGCTACCGGTACACTCATAAGCACTAATAATGAATGCTTTTCATATCAAATCTAAAGGAGAACCTCACATATTTGGGTGAAAAATTTTTCTGAATGGTACGGTTTTGTGCTAGTCATACGAATCCTATACATGAGACGCTTGTTAAGGCTAAAGTTTCACTCCTAAATGTTGTAAAAAATTTTAAATTTGGCGCTAAAATTACACTAACAAGTATTTCTCCTAGTTTTATTACACACCTAGCATCGAACAAACAAACTCAAGTGCGATAGTATCCTATAAGGTATCATCATTTACCCTCCCCTTACACTTAGGATGAACATTGTCCCCAATGTTCAATTAAAGGATGTAAAAGTGAAATAGGTAAAAGAATGAAAACAAATACTCCCCTGATTCATTCGGTGTGGATAGTGTATTAACAAGGTTAGATCTTCCTCCAAGAAAATGAACATTCGAAGCTTCCCTTCTAGAAATATAAATCATCTTCTTGTCATATATAACCTGTTAAACCTGAGAAAACAATCAAGGCAACCTCGCGTAAAATCGGCGACAATCTATATATACTAACAAATCCTAGAAAGCAATTTAAGATATAATGCTTGTGGAATGAATGTTTGCAGATTTCCTAGAGTTTATAAAACTAAAGAATTAACAAAAACTTTTAAGACTCCGTTAGAAAAACAAAACTCGCAAAATTTCCAGAATTTTACACGTGACGTCGTCAGGTGTTAAACCCTGACATCGTCAGAAGTGACCTGCAGAAATCTTTATGTTAAGTTTCTAGAAAAACTTATGTCCTACTTCCTAGAAAATCCTGCAAAACATCATTATGACTCGATACAAGCATTTGACTCTAACAAATACTAATATACATGTTCATTTAATATTGTGGCGAATCAAGATCATTTTCGTTCTTATAAACAAATTTGGGGTTTCCCTTTACACTTAGCTTTTGCAAAATACCTTTATATGAAGTTAAGATGAAGTTAAACAACAAAATAAAGCATTTTCACAATTTAGTTTGAAACATGATCTACCAACAATAAAAATAAAAACATGCATACGGAAACAAATAAAAATCAAACAAATAAAAACACAAAAAACATGGGTTGCCTCCCAAGAAGCGCTTTTCTTTATTTACGAGTCTTGTAGCTAGACTCAAGGTCATGGGCTATTACATGACCTCATCATTGGTCACATTTTCTAGGTCATCTCCAATCTTAGTTTTGTATTCCGGACCTAGTTGCAAACATTCCTTGTAGAAACCGAGTATTCTACTCATGACATAATCTACTCCTCTACGTCTATCCTCATCATTCCTATAGTAAACCGCTTGCTTCTGTTCCTTTTCTAGGTTTGATAGAAGACGGTATTGTTCAATCTTATAGGGCATTTGGTAAGCAATCTCATCGTTCTCATCCTTGAATCTAACTATCCCTAGGGACGGGTCATAACTCATGTTAGAGGCCTCAACAAACGGTTTTCTGAACACTACTTGACTTAGGCAACCATCTATTACCAGACGAATATCCTCTACAATCACAAAGTCGGTAACATAAGTGAAGTTTCCTACAAAGACATGCAATCCTTTCACTCTTCCTACAAAGTTGCTCATCCAATTCGTGTTAGGCATCATCCTATTCTTAAGTTGCTTCTTCATTACCCAATTATAATAGGTCCTAGTCATGATGTTTATAGGAGACCTAAGATCGATATAAGCTTTCCACACATGCATATGCCCAATGTTGCATGGTATGTTGATGTTAGAGGGATCACCTACTTTGATAAGGGGTGAACCAAGGACGTATGGTGTCTCAGCATCATCGAATAGATCCTTGTGATATTCCCGTTCTTCCTAGGTAGGTAACTTATCAAAGTATTCTTCTACGTTTTCTACCTCCTCTAACTTTTCGTCCTTAATATCCTCAACTTCCTTAACCTCATCCTTAGTCCCAGTTTCTATTCCAACTTCATCCTTGTCACTTTCTTCTATATTCTCATCTATTGGCTTAATGGTGACAACATTGACAAAGTGGACGTGTTTGAATGATGAGGGGTCCTTAATTTGGATTCCGCTACTAGTGTCCCTAGTGTCCTTCCTAGGTGTAGTTAGCACATGGTTGTTGAGGGCTTTCAACAAGTTGTAAATCTTATTGGTCATCTCCGTTTGTTGTTGATTGAATTCGGTTTCAAACTTAGATCTGCGAGCTTCTTGAGATGCCATAAACTTGGACATCAATCCTTCAAGATTATTGGTACTACCATAGTTATTGGAAGGATTGTTGTTGAAAGCACGGTTAGAGGGTGGACCGTTTGGTTGGTAACGATTAGGTGGATTGGAAGAATTGTTTTCCAAGAAGGGTTGTAGGAATCACCTTAAGATTGTGGCTCGGGTTTGAAAGTGTACCACTTGTCTCCCGCTTCGTCGATACGCGAGGATGCGTAATCCGCAAAAGCTTATCCGGGGAGTTCCACGCAATTACGAGTGTCATGGGGACCACTACATAATTCGCATGAAGAAGTGATTTTGTTCACTTGGCTTGAAGGTTTAGGAGCTTCGTAGGATTTTATGAGAAACTTGACTTGGTCCTCAAGTTCCATGATCCTACAGTCGGGAGTGCTAGAATTGTTCAAAGGCAAAGATATTGCCTTGACCATTTTGTTCAAATCACGGGGATCATTCCAACTTTCGTTGTCATAGAGAGCAAGATCTTCTATGAGTTTCCATGATTCTTCTGCACTTAGATCACGTAGCTTGCCACCGGCCGATTGGTCAATGGTTCACTTTGTGGAGAGATCGATATGGTCATAGAAGATTTGGTTTTGGAGCCAAAGATCTATGCCATGATGAGGGACTTTTTGGAGTAAGTCCTTGAAACGAGTCCATGCTTCATATAGAGTTTCACCTTGACGTTGTTGGAACATCAAGATATCATTTCTAAGCTTGGTAGTTCTCCCCGGTGGGAAAAATTGCTCAAGGAAACGAGTGGTGAGATCATCCCATGAGGTGATGGATCTCGCGGGTAAACGTTCAAGCCATTGACTAGCTTGATCATGTAGAGAGAACTGGAAAAGGCGTAATCGGGTCGACTCTCTAGTTACAAAATCAAGGTCTATGGAATCTATGATTTTAAGGAAATCCTTGAGTTGTTGATTACGATCTTCGGAACAAAGTCCGTGGAATGCACATCCGCTTTGCACCTACTGGATTGTGTTGGTTCGCAAGGGGGACACATTGGCTCCTTGAGTGAGCTCAATAGTGTTTCGATAGCCTTGGTGGCTAGGACGGGAATACTCTCCTAAAGTTCGGGGCCTAGGAGGTTGGTTTGATAGTGGTGGGTTTTGTGGGTGGTTTTGTTGTGGTGGGTTGATGGGTTCAAAGATGTTACCACCTTCCATGATGTCGGATGGTAAAAGTTACGAACAAAAACGAAGAAATAAGATAGACTAAAGAAAACCTAAAAATAAAAATAAAATCTTACTAGAAAGGAATCTAGCAAGTAGACCTAATAAAAAGAAATCCTAACCTAGACAATAAGTATTCCCTGGGCTGCGGTGCCAAAAACTTGATACGTGGGAATCACGCCCTCGCAACAGGTTTTACCTCTCAAGGGATCTTGAGAAGCTTACAACCTCCACCAGGCAGTGTACCTGATCGTTGTAGTATCGTATAGTGACAAGTACTGGGGGATTGATCGTTTAACTCAAGAATAGTGTCGCTAGGATTAGAAAGCCTACTAAACTAGGTCTAGAGGTGAGAGATGATTCTTTTTGTATTCTTATATTTTATAGAAAGCAATTAAAATCTCGGTTTTTGAAGGAGTAGGCGGAATTAGTTGCTAGCCAACTAACCCAATTAATCTAAAGATGCAATAAAAATAAAATAACAAAAATAAAAATGAAACTATTATACTAATGTTGTGGAAACAATAAGGAGGAAAGTTGTGTTTACCAAGATATCTTTTACAGGTTGATTAGCTTGTTACAATTGCATGGAAACAAACAATCAACCCATAATCAACATCTAGGTTTCACTACATCTAAGCAAACATAATAAAGATCTAGCCTAGCATGTTAAAGAGAAGACAAGTGTAAGATATAATCACACAACACATAGAGATATTGACTGATTTGAATGAATACTTATCTTCAATTAAACATGGAAGAATCAAGGGGTTGAAACCCTTGAAAAACTGATAAAATTCGTCTAGGGTTTATTCCCTCAAAGTTGCACACTAATGAATGAAAATTGGAAAACTATATATAGACTTTACACTTTGACGGCATCATGTATTAACTTGTGACGCCGTCAACTTGCCGCCATGATAAAATCGTATTACCTAGATCCATTTGTGACGCCATCATGTGGAGAAATACTCTGGGCCATCATGTGTATTTGGACCCTGACGGCCTTGGTGACGCCGTCAGGCCATAAGCTTGAAAACTCTCTGGGCCGTCACGTTATAAGTTCCACATCCACCTCTTTTGTAACTCTTGGCGCCGTCACGTGTAAAAGCTTGAGGTCGTCAGGTACTGTTCCAGCAAGGAATTTTGAGACTTTGCCGTTTTCTTCACTTTTATGCTCTAAAAACATCCAAAATGCTTCCTTTTCCAGATTTCTCTCCAAAAGTACCTAAAATGACAAAAGGAACGATTTAGGGCAATAATTGATCAAATAATCTCGAATTCGGGCTTAAATAACCCCTTAAAAGCGGTACACTTTTCGCCTCATCACGAATGTCCTCATCAGGCATCTGAGTGGTTATGTCCCCCTTTCCAACAGGCTTGTGCTAGCCTGTTCAAGATTTAGGGGTGTTAACTCCTTGATTCTTGGGTTGTGATTTACCCGAGCCTTTAGGAGGATGTGAAGTGGTGTGGGTCCCCGTCTCAGTGGAGTAGCGCTGCCCCACCGAGGATTTAGAACCCCTTGCTCCTTGGTACCCTGGTTGTGATTTTCCAGAGCCTTTATCTGGATGTGGAGGATGAGTTGATTCCAACTCCACTGACTTGTTTATGTCAGTAGAGCCTTTGGTAATGGGTTTTCCTGAGGACAATGAGTGTGATGTCTTAGTGCCCTTCATTGGCTGTTGTTTTGGGGTCAGTGATTTGGTAATGATCCTGAGGGTGTGAGTAATCAGGGTCTGTTGTTGCCTCCTTTTTTCAGGCTTAGAGACAGAGGTACCAGTGGCAAGTGACTTGGGGTTGAGCCACCTTCCTGGACCCCTGTCCCTTCTTCCTCTTCACCTTCTTGGTGGGAGAGGGTACAGATGAAATCTTGTTGTCACCTTGGATAGCAGTTAGCATATACGTGGTCAGGGCGACAGGTGTAACCTCAGTGGGGTCACGAGAGTAATTGGCCTTTTGTAAGACCTCAGGCTCAAAGCCTACGCCATCAGGCTTAATGTACTCGGACCCTAACAAGTCTTGCAAGGCGTTGGAAATAAATCTAGGGTATGACATAAGTTTTTGCCTAGACTTCCCACCCAATTTTGCAATGTGTTCCTTGAAGATAATTTCTTCAAGGTCAATTTTTATACCCTCCAGAAGACAATACACTATCATTGATTGAGTAGTGTTAAGTTGCTCAGTGGAGGATTTGTTTCCCCTAAGGACCTGAATGACAAAGGTTATCAGTATCCTCCAGGGGGCAGGAAACCAGGTTTTGATTATTGGGGCTTTGGCTAGGAGGGCCCTTGGGTCACATCAGGGTGAAGTTTATCATAGGGCCCTAGTTCCAGTAAAATTGCCTTCACTTCCTCTTCTTTGGCCTGGGCAGCAAAGGTCTCAGTGTAGTCAAGGCATGTGGCTTTAATAAAGGTCTGGTAGTTGAGAGTGAGGGACTTTGTCCCATTCTTCACTGAGAACCTAATTGTGGCATCCTTGGGTGCATCAGGGTTGTCAACCATTACTATGCACCAGAATTCCCTCAGGTAATCATGATAGATTATGGAGGGGGTTTTTGTGAATGCAGTGGTGAGAAAACAGTTTTGGCGGTATTTAACCACATCCTTTATTCTGGGAATCCTTCAAGGTAAGAAAAGTTTCCCACTACATTGTTTTTGGTCTTGTCAACACCTTCAATCTGGAAATTTACATTAGGGGCATATGTAACAGCCTTGGAAGAAGCCATTGTGAAGAAAAATGGTCTGGTTTTGAGAAAAAGTTTAGGTTTAAGAGAGAACACACACAGTTTGAAATCAATTTTTAGTTCTTGAAAAATTTTGCAAGAGTTTTCTTAATTTTTAAAAGCGTGTGTGTGTTTTTCTTTGTGGGGTATTTATAGGGAATGAAATAGGGTTGTGAGGTTGTGGATATCAAACATTTTTGTTATTAATTCAAATGGTGTTATAAAACTTGTTTGATATCCACATTAATTTGCACGATTCCCATTACCTCATTTTTTTGTAACATGATTAGATGAACAGTTGCGTGGCTCTGCAAAAGATGCTTTTGTAGAGTGATGTCACCACACAAGTATTTGTGTGTGAGAGAGCATTTAATGCTCAGTGATATTGGTGAGGTAGGTGTGGGGGCCTAAGATATGGGTGCCAGTTGTGTATGTAACATATATTCCTATATTAAATAGAAATCAGTTACCTACCTGGGACATTTACTAACTAAGTACTTAGAGTATTTAGTTAGGTATTCAATGCCTTTTGATATCTTGAGGCCCCTGAATGATTTATCATTCAGTGTGTTGATGATCAGTGATGAGGTATAGATCACTGAGAAATGGGTTTATTTAGGGACTTAAGAGAATTTACATCAGGTTGGAATAATTTTAATCAGTTGCCTGATTCAATGTCCAACTTGCCCAACTCAGATTTCAGTCTGGTGAAAGTTGGTTCATCCAGGGGTTTGGTAACGATATCAGCTAACTGATACTCAGTGGGGATGAAATGTAATTTAATTTCTCCATTCATGATGTGGTCCCTGATGAAATGGTACCTTATGTTAATGTGTTTGGTTCTTTGATAAAGCACAGGGTTATTGGAGATGGCTATGGCACTGGTGTTATCACAAAAGATGGGTACCATCTTGTACTAAATGCCATAGTCACTCAGTTGGCTCTTCATCCAAAGTACATTTGCACAACACCCTGCAGCAACCACATATTCAGCTTCAGCTTCAGCTGAAGACATAGCCACTGATTGTTGTTTCTTTGTACTCCAACACACAAGTTTGCACCAAGAAATTGGCATGATCTTGAAGTACTTTTTCTATCCATATTACAGCCTGCATAGTCTGAATCAGTGTATCCTTTGAGATCAAACCCTGAACATTTGGTGTAATACAAACTGTTGATATAAATAAATGCCTAAAAACGTTGTTCATATCTTTCGATATCTCTATGTTTTGATAATCAAAAAACGAAAACTCATCAAACCAAAGATCATGACGTAAATAAGTATTAGTAGTAAATACTCACTTTCACCATCTAATCACTTAAGGTATGAATAAACAAAGTGTCTAATGCATTATAAGATCAAATGAACATTTTTATTAATCACTAGATTTTTATAAAATGTCACAAAACATTTTATATCTTTGATAAAACATTTTTGGAATTAAAAGAATATGTTTAATTCATTACAAATATATGAATTCAAATTTTCAACCAAAAATGGCAAATCTAATCCAGAAAAACTTTCCTCACAAAAGGACAAAATTTGGCAACGTTCAGGAGGGCGGCCCCCTTAATTCCTTAGGCGGCCCCTTAATAATTAAGGGGACCGGCACCTAATTAAGGGGACCGGCACGCTCCTGATTCCCCCTAGCTATCCCTTTAAATACTGGCTCATTCCACTATTTTTTTTCACCTTTTTGCACTCTAAACTTTCTGATTCAAACCCCCATTTCTATCCTCTAAAATAATTTGATCATATATATATATATATATATATATATATATATATATATATATATATATATATATATATATATATATATATATATATATATATATATATTAATCTTTGTTTCAAAGTGATTCAAGCCTCAACACTCAAGTGCAAAGAGAAGAATACTTCTATTAATTAATATTAGAAGTATTGCAACTTAGTATCATCTTGCTATCTAAGTTGTTTGTTCATTTCATCTTGTTAATCATTCATACTTTGGTGAATAAGGTGTATACATTAGTTAGCTAGATTTATACATAAGATCTAGAATTGTTGTAAGTGTGAAGTGGTACTAGAAGTGAAGAAGTTGTATAGTATAGGATTGGTGATAGGAGGTATAAGTAGTACTGGTTAGTAGTGAAGAAGTTGAAGCCTCAAAGTTGAGAAGACATTGAAGACTAGAAGGTATGGAGACATAGAAGCTTTGAAGCATAGAAGACATAGAAGCTTTTGTAGTAGAAGTATCCTTGTAGTGGTATATAGGTAAAGGCCCTCAAGAAGAGAGATAGATGCATTGAAGATGTAAAGACTTAGAAGCCTAGAAGTTGTGAAGCTGCAAATCCTTGAAGTAGTGAAGAAGTTGTGAAGGTGTGAAGAAACTAGTGTTGTGAAGAAGTATAGAAGGCGTGAAAGGGTGTGAAGAAGTTGTGGTGCGATTGTAGTTGTGAGATTGGTTCTAGCTAAGATTAGAACTCGACATTTAGCTTAGTGTCGTTAATCGGTGTAAGCCTAGGTGTGTACGGTTTTCTCCACCATAAGGGAGGTTATTGACTTAGTGAAGAAAACTCTCGAGCTCGGTGCTTGGGGAGTGGAGTAGGGCAAGGAAGGTGTCCTTGTAGCCAAACCACTATAAATCCTTTGTCTCTCGGTTTGATCTTTCCATCTCTCACTTTTTACTTACTTACTTATTTGCATTTCGTATATAGTTATAATTGCTTGTGTTGTGCATATATTGATTTTACATAAAGATCAAATTAGGTTCCATTCATAACATCAATTTTATATAAACAAACCATAAGGATATATACATATTAAAAGACATATACACATATAAGTATATATATATATATATATATATATATATATATATATTATATATATATATATATATATATATATATATATATATATATATATATATATATATATATATATATATATATATATATATATATATATATATATATATATAAGTGTGATATATGAAATTATAATTTTTACTCAACATTCTATATAAGTGGTGTTTATACGATATTTGTGAACAAACTAGTATCTATACTTTTGTATCAAAGGTTTTTGAAATTTGCATCTATTCTTTAGAAGCAAAATTTTATAAAACGAAAAAGACGTAAAACTATTCAACCTCCCTTCTAGTTTCTCACACAAACCAAGGTTAGGTGTACCCTTTAGGTATCTGATGATTCTCTTCACAGCAGTGAGATGAGACTCTTTTGGTTCAGACTGATATCTAGCACATAGGCAGACTGAGAATTGGATGCTAGGCCTTGAAGCAAGTAAGTACATCAGTGACCCTATCATTACTCTTTATAGGGTTTGATTCACTAATTTACCAGTGAGGTCAGGACCAAGGTTGTTTGGAGGAACCATAGGGGTTTTCACTGAAGAACAGTAAGAGAGCTCATACTTCTTCAGTAGGTTCCTAATGTATTTTTCTTGACAAATGGATATGCCTTTGTCAGTCTGTTTGATTTGAAGTCCAAGAAAGTAAGTGAGTTTACCCATCATGCTCATTTCAAAATTTGTGGTCATGAGTTTTTCAAACTGTTTACAAAGTTTGTAACTTGTTGAGCCAAAGATGATGTCATCAACATACACTTTAACAAGGATGACATCACTTTTTGTTCTATAAGTGAACAGGGTGTTGTCAATCTTTCCTCTAACAAACTTGTTTTGGATCAGAAAGGCTGAAAGTGTTTCATACCATGCCCTGGGTGCTTGCATTAATCCATAAAGGGCTTTGTTAAGCTTGCAGACATGATTAGGAAATTCACTGCTTTCAAAGCCAGGAGGATGTTGCACATAGACATCTTCTTTAATTTTACCATTCAGGAATGCAGTTTTTACATCCATTTGGTAAACTTTAAAGTTCATGTATGTTGCATAGGCTAGGAAGATCCTGATGGTTTCCATTCTAGCAACAGGTGCAAAGTTTTCCTTAAAATCAATACCTTCATGTTGGTTATATCCTTTTGCAATAAGTCTTGCCTTGTTTTTTATGACTGTTCCGCATTCATCAGTCTTGTTTTTGTAGACCCACTTCATTCCAATAACTAAAACACCTTTAGGGCATTCAACAAGGGTCATGACATCATTCCTGTCAAATTTTTCCATCACTTCTCTCATGGCCTGAACCCAGCTCTCATAAGTTAAAGCTTCTTTAACATTTTTGGGCATTATGTCAGAAAGAAAATCCACATAGAGACAAACATTGGCTGAGGCTGCCTTGAGTTTGCCAGCCATGATTCTGGTAAGCATGCCTTTAGTGGGCTCACCAATGATGTTCACAAGCTCAATTGTTTTGGATTTTGTCCAGCTATCCTGAGGTCTAGGATAAGAGTTAGAGCTTGTTGAAGCCTGATTTGTTGGAGTGGGTTCAGTCATAGGAACCTAAGGTAACTCAAGATTTTGATCTTCAGTGACCTCAGTGTGAACAGCTTGGTTTGAGGGTTCTTGAACAATTGGTTCAGTGGTAGTAGTCTCATTGGAGACTTGTTGGGTTTCAATGAATTCACTGATTGTTGGTTGGGGTAGATTGTGAGGGATGATGTGGTGTGAGACATCAGCATCAGCTTGGTATTGGGTTGAAGTGTGATTCTCAGGGAGATACTCATCAGGAGGATACCTTGATAAATCATCAATACCAATCTCTTCAACTGAGGAACTAGAGAACCTGATGGATTCAGTGCTCTCGTCAACAGTTATGTGATAAGTTTCCTCAGTTTGCTGTCTCCTTGTGTTAAACACCCTGTAGTCTTTGGAGACTAGAGAGTATCCCAGGAAGTATCCATCATCAGCTTTGGCATCAAATTTACCCAAGTGATCCTTGTGATTATGAATAAACACAGGACACCCAATACATAAAAGTATCTGATGTCATGGATCCTTCCTTTGAACACCTCATAGGGAGTCTTATTGTGTCTTTGACTCTTATTGTGTCTTTTCACAATAATGGAACTATTTTGAGTGTAGCAGGTTGTTCTGACTGCCTCAGTCCAGAAGTGTTTTGAGAGGACTGAGCCATTCAACATTGTCCTTACTGCCTCTATGAGTGTTCTATTCTTCCTTTCAGCTACTCCATTTTGTTCAGGAGTATAGGGAGAAGTGAAGTTCTAAGAAATCCCTTTCTCAACACAGAAACGCTCAAGGTCATGGTTTTTGAATTCAGTGCCATTATCAGTTCTAATTTGTTTAACCTTGACATCATTTTGATTTTCAATGTTCCTGACAAATGACATGATTGTGTCAGCTGCCTGACTCTTTTTGGTAAGGAAGTAAACCCAAGTGTATCTTGAGTATTCATCCACAATAACCAGAGTATACTTCTCATGGTGAATGGACATAGGACTGACAGGTCCAAATAAGTCCATGTGGAGGAGATGCAGGCAGCTTTTGATTGAAAAGGATTGTTTGGTTTTGAATGATGCCCTGTGGTGTTTTTCTTTTTCACAAGCAGAACATGGCTTATCTTTGGTATACACCAGGGATGGAAGGCCAAGAACCTAGTTCTGTTTGGCCAGGTTGTTGATGTTTTTGAAATTGAGATGAGAAAGTCTCCTATGCCAGAGCCAGTTGATTGTTTCACTTGCCTTAGAGAATAGGCAAGTCCCATTTTTGAGTAAGCGATGACATGTCTAGTACATAAACATCATCCCTTCTGGGAGCAATCAACACAACTTCCTTGTTGGCATTAAAGATGTTCCCTCTCTTATCATCAAACTGAACTATGTATTTTGCATCACATAGTTGACTCACACTTATCAGATTGTACTTGAGACCATTGACATAAGCTATTCTTGTAAAAACTATACCATTGCAGTTTACTGAATCATAACCTTCAGTGGGAGCTGATGAGTTATCACCAAATACTACCTTGGGTCCTCGTTCTTCTACATATTTGTGCAGATAACTCTTCACACCAGTCATACTCCTTGAGCATCCACTGTCGAGGTGCCAAGCAGGATCCCTAATGTGTTTCGGCACAAATAGTAAACTAGGTTACTTTTTCTTGTTACCCCACCTCCTAGTGGGCTTAGTCCTCAAGCACTTTTTGAACTTAGCTAAAGAATCATGATCTGAAGTAGAGTGAACTGAACTTCCACATGTTTTACATTTTGTGGTAGTTGAAGACTTAATTGACTGAGACGTGTTGGTAGAGGTGTTTCTTCTGGCTTGAATGATCTTGTCATGTCCCTTGTCATCATGTGTGGGGTCTCCACAGATGTTACAACAATTGTTCATCATGCAATCATCAGGTAGATGGTCATTGAACCCACAGTGAGGACATGGCAAGAAAGGCTTATCCTTTTATCTTTGTTTGGAAGATGAGGCATACTAATAGCCTTGTGTTTTGTAAAGACCTTGTGCTTTTAGAGAAGTAGTGTGAGAGTTGTGATAAGAAGTCATGTGGTCCTCTTGTTTGGATATCATGCAGAACATGATTCTGTAGCAATTATCAGTGGAGTTATTTGAATGATTGCAAAGTTCACATCTCACTGAAGGTCTGGATGAGGGTTTTGGTTTGGAGGAACTTGAGAAAGTTGCTGGTTGTTTATATTTTGAGTCAGTGTGTTTTTCAGAGGACTCAATCTTCTCACTCAACTTCCTGACAAGTTCAGCTAACTGATCAAACTTTAAATCAGTGCTTTCAGGTTTCACTTTAGTGGATACTGAAGGTGTATGGGTTTCAAAAGGTACCGAGGTAGGTCTTTTCAGGATGGTTATTCCTGGATTCGTTTTCTCCTTTGGAGAATGAGGTTGATAGACAGATGGTGCAAGAACAGAACTAGGTGCAGCTCCCTGAAGTTGTTTCAGTGGAGGGAGTGGTGATTGTGAATCTGACTTAGACTCAGTGGTGAACTCAGTATGACTGGGTTCATCTGTAACTCCTAGCAACTCCTTAATAGCCTAACTTTCAGGCTTTTGAATTCTTCCAGTTTTTAAGTTTGGCAGTTTACTATCAGGATTGACTCTTTCAATCCAATCACTGGGCTTAGGAGCAAGTTCTTTGCTAGAGATTTTGTTTGCTGATAGAAAGGCTGTTGAATGGCTACTCTCCCCAGACACTTCAGTGAGTTGATCTTCACCCAGAGCATCCATTTTGGTGTTGGGTGTGAGACTCGGTGTGTCAAAGAGTTTGGGGTTCTTCTGAGTCAATATCTAAATGACAATCTTATCTTTCTTAAGTTCTTCTTGAAGAGCTTGATTTTATTTTACAAGTTCAGAATTTTGAATTTGAAGTGTGACATTTTCAAGTTTAGCTTGTTTTAAAGCAAGAAGTTCATCTCTACACTGATTTAATTCAAAACTTAGTTTGTTAAATTTTGAAAACAAATTTAATCTCTGCTCTTCAACATACTTAAGATCAACATTAATATAATCTAAATAAGATTTCCAATCAGCATCATCATCCATAGAAAGTAAGATGTTTACCTTTCTCATAGTGATGTTCACCCACTCTCTATTCCTTGCATGACCTTTTCCCACAGCAAGCTTGTTGTCTTCTGAGAAAGCCATCAGGGCACAGATATGAACTTCTTCACCGTCAGAAGACACTTCAACCTCATCCCAGTCAAATGTTTCAGCAACTAGCCCATTGTTTTTAGCCTGAGCAGGTTTAGGAGCCTGAGGTGATTGAGTGACTGTGGAAGCAGACTCAAGAAGAGCAAGTTTGGCCTTGGCCTTTCTGTATTTGGCTTCAAAATCTTTTTGTGGAATTTTTTCATTTTTGTTTTGAACAAAGTGACTTGATTGAAGCAATTTTGGTTGAAACTTGCTAGTTCCTGAGGAAGAGTTGTTTCATGAGAATTTGTAAGATGGTTCTGAGGTTGTTTTTGAGAAATAGTCTTTTGCAAAATGACCCTTTTTGCCACATTTAAAACGTTCAGTATTGTCATTTGCCTTTGAGTTAGAAAATATTTTGTTTCTTTTAATAAACCTTCTTGAGTTTGCAAGGAGTGCCCTTTCATGAAATTCAATTTGTAAATCATTCAGGTACTCCTCACAGGTTCTTTCATCAACCTCATCATCAGATACATCTTGAAAATCCTGCACAACACCATTTGAATAGAAAGCAGTGGATATGGGTGAAGAGGTCAGGGTCTTTTTGGTCTCCTGAGCTTTACCAGGGTATCTCCTGGTGATAAGATTGTCTTCATAGCAAACTTCCCATAAATTTCAGGGAGCTCAAGATTCTGGATATGATTGGCATTTCTCAGACACTGAAAGAAGTTTAACCACTTCTCAGGGAGACTGTTGACAAAGCCAACATTGATCTCATGCTTAGACAGGGTGACACCATCATTGGTCAGCTCATTCAGGAGGGTCTTATACCGGGTATAGGTCTTAGAGAGACTTTCGGAGTCTTTGGCCCTGAAAGTATTGTACTCAAGTTTCAGGTCCATGATCCTGTTTTCCTTGGTATCTGAGAGACCCTCATAGCTATGAACCAAGCCAGTCCATGTCTACTTAGCAGTAGGACAATTAATGACTGATTCCATTATATCGTCAGGAAGACAAGATAAAATTATGCTTTTCAGGCGTTGGTCTTGATTGGCCACCCTTCTCTCATCTTGGGTCCACTGAGCTTCAGGTTTGACTAAACCTTGGGCAGTTGTTGGGACATACGGACCATCATTAATAAGTTTAATGTAATATGGTTCCATCCTAGTCAAGTAGCAAAGCATGCACTTTTTCCACCTTTTAAATTTTCCAACCTCAAGTCGAGGGGCAGTAGCTGAATAACTTCCACCATTTTTATCGACAAGTTGGGGAACATCTTAATCAGCCATGGTGGGATCTTGATTTTAAAAACTTTTTGAGCACTCTTTAGTTTTGAAAACAGATTTAGAAAAGTTTTACAAATCAGAGGCTCTGATACCACTTGTTGGTCCTGTTTACTTGGTTAATAGTTAACTAAAGAGTTAATCTAACCAAGTTCCATGACTTTTCAACACAGATGTAAAAGATTAACAACAAAGACATAAAGAAAAGAGACACAGTATTTTTGAACGTTTAATTCTTATTAGAAGTTAATCAAAGAACTATACCCAAATGTTTGCGGAATAACACTTGGGATTGAAACGACAAGTATGGTATTGACTCCTCTCTAAACCCAAACAATGTTTGAGTGATAACTAAAGGTCTCACTGAGCAATCTCAGGGACTGTGTTGTTCTTTGGAGGAGTAAGAGTGGTTTGTGAATGCTAAGCATTAATTGCACAAACTTGTCAACTTTTACTTCTCACTTATGCTACCCATTTATACACAAGTAAATTACAACGTTATTGATAAACACAAATTGATGACCTATCTGGTAAAGGACAATGTGCCTTTCTGATGCACAGTGATGACACCATCTTGACATAGTGCCATTCAGGGAAAGTTTGGCTTCAGGTTGGTAGGGACTCCTATTGATACGTTCAAACTTTCCCGCTTTGTCCAGCCCATTCTTCAGTCTCAATATCTTCTGTCTTCAGTCTTCAGTACTTCAATAGTTGTTGAGGAGTCTTGGGGGTTCAGTGAGTTATTGTCATCCTCACTGAACCCATCACCTTCTTCTTAGCTTAGATGCCACTCGCTGTGTTCCGCCTCACTGAATGGTGAACCTTTCTTCATAGGTTTGTCCTAAGCATCCTGAAGATGACTCACTGAGTTACTGTTCACTCAGTGACTTGTTTGTGTCTACGGATATCAAACACTTAGATTATTTTTATGTTAAAATCCTAGTTAGAGGAAGACTGGGGAATTCAGTGACCCAACAGATTCCAATAAAAAAGGTATAATAATTACGAATGTAAACAAAACGCATAATTTAAATACTTTTAGCTTAAACTTACCGGTCATATGTGTGAAGTAAACTACCAAACTAAACAAAACAACTAATAATAGTAATCTATTAGTAACTACATGAACAACAGATCTATTGAAGTAATCTTAACGAAACTGATCAAACAAGTACAACATTTACACTTGTTAAACCAGACTTTGTACATATAACTCGACAACTTAACCATCTTGTAACATCTGGTAATTTTCCCAAACTTATTTTACTAGCTAAAATATTTATTTTTGGATTCCCTTGGTTTTTAAATCTCTTTGAACTTGTTTGGGCTTTAAAAATAGTGGATATCTTGTTAATCGTGAGCGTTATTTGTACTTAGCCGGCACAACCTAACATGCACAAAACAAATTGATCTATTAATTAAATTAAACCCGAGAAAATTTTACGTGCGAATACTTCAATTTATTAGAAAAATTATTTCTGGCTCAATGGCGTAAGTCTCGTATTTTAAAATGTAAGTTTAATAAGTTAAATGAGGCCCACAAGAGTTTTATTAAAAGAATAGCCAAATTATAATTTCTACCCCACGCCCTAAGTTACACCGCCACCCCTTTCTTTCCTTTTGTCCAAGTTCACCCCTCCCCATGAATATATAAACCCCATTAGGGTTTCCTCACCATCTAATAATACCTCACCGGAATCTCTATTCTGGCACCGTCACCCACCTCCAACAAAAATTCCTACCACCCCTAAAGACCACCGCGTCGCATAGATCAAGACAACCACGTCACTTCTGGAGCTTTTGGAGACTTAGGGAGCACGTTTGGTTGTGTTTGGAGCCACACCGTAGCTACACCGTCGTCACCACCACACCACCACCATTCGCCGCCTCCTTCCCCACATTTTCTCTCCTGATGGGTAAGCTCACGCACCTCATTTCCTATTGTTTCTTCATTTTTCTAAAAACCCTAATCTAATAAAAATTTATAAAAACTAAACAAAAACCTAAATGTTTTAAACCAAAAACGTGTGGATCTTTGTTTTTTACTCTTGACTCGTCGTGACTCATTTTGAGTCGTATAACTTGTCCGAGTCAACTCACGAGTTGAGTTGATGACCTGTATCATGTTGATTTCGTGATATTGTTGTATTTCAAGCTCGTTTATTATGTTTGTGAGTTTATTTATGAGTTTGATATGGTTTGGTTGAGTTTATGTCTTGGCTGATTCGTATATGGATGCGTAGAGATGAGCCGTGACTCGAGGTGAGTCACGGCTCCTGTTTGTTGAGTTAGCCAAGTCTATGGATTAATTGTGGTCGAGTGATGCAGGATTTACCGACAAAGTAATATATTTATAATATTCTCGTCTACCTAATGCACTATCGGGCAGTGTACCGAGTCGTGTAGGTCATCCCAAGATCTACGTGTATGGAAGTTATCTAAGTTTAGTGTCACTAGTTTAAAAGGGGGTTTTATGATTAATTAATTAAACTAAAGAAAATGAAAGAAATAACAAAAACAATTAATTAAGCGAAAGGAAATTCAGATGGGGAGAATCATGTTAACCTAATTATTACTCTTGTTATTAACATGACAAGTTTTCTAATTAATGCATCATATTGTTTCATCAGGGGATTCAAGTCGATAGACTCAGATGGTCAAATCGCCTATCCTATCTTACACCTTGCCCTATTCTTATAACTGTAACATCACAAGAGTTCATCGGTTGGTCGCTTTGCCTATGAGGTTCAAGTGTCATTAAGCGTCTCTACTTACTTATAATAGTCTAGCGGGATGCAGCCTTTCAGTAACTTACATCCCCTCTAACTTCTTAACCAAATATGTTTGGTAGGTGGTCGTTCGTTGAAATTTCTACATGAATGATGATATTTTTATCACCAAAACACACCCTTATCCGCTATGGGTCCTATGGTCAATTCTCCTAGCCTCAATGGAACTACCAAACATCATTACTACCGAAACTAGAGTGTCCTAAGACATGCTAAGAAAATATTCAAATAAAATGATTATAAATGCGAGAAAACTAAATCATGGCAATAACAATTTCATAATGAGGCTAACACCAAAGGTGTTTAGCCACTCATATTAATAAATGCAGAAAAATATGTGTTCAACATTGTAAATGAAGACATAAATTCGATACAAATATTATGAATGAATAAACTTATGATTGAAGCGTGAATTCTCCCTTGGAAGTGACTTGTATGCTTGGTGGAACTTCGTTCTCCTTGCTCCCTAACTTCATCTAAAACTTCTCTATGGTGAAGTGGTGAAAAGTAATATCTAAAACTCGGAATTAGGGCTGGTATTTATAGCGCCCGATTTTGCTACAGCGTTGCTCTAGGGTTGACTACACCGTAGCCTCTGTATTTGGAAATTACGCCGTAGTTTGATCATTAGCTATGGGCTTAGAACTCTTGCTAGAACTTCTATGGTGTAGTTATATTGGGAACTACGCTGTAACTTCATCAAGGATCATGGATTATTCTTCACTGTGTAAAATGAGGACATACGGCGTAGCTTGAATGTTTGCTACGCCTGTAGAAGCCTTCTAGGATAAACTACGCCATAGTTGATATGACGACTACGCTGTAGATCTTCGATAAATGTTGACTAGTCTTTATTGAGTGTTACGGCGTAGGTGAAGCACACCTCTACTCCATAGTTAGTGCAGATACTTCAATTATTTTCATAAATAACCTTCCAATTTCGCGTCTTTTGGTTCCTAAGCTCATCTTTGTCCTAAAAATAGGATATAAACAAATAAGAGTATATATCCTAACAAAATAACGCAAAAGATAAGTATAATAGGGGGAAATTAACACTAAAATATCGGTACTATTTGATTTTATCATCGAGTTTGGTAGAGCCGTGGATTTGTTTTGATGGTTTTAGGTCAAAATAATTATTTGTTGTCGAGGGGAAATGAGTTGTTGTGATCAATTGTTGGCCTTGGTATTGTTGTTGGCTCATTAGTGTGAGCCGCGACTCAACTGAGGCATTTGGCCGAGATCGTGCAACCGAAAAATATTTTTTGTTAACATATTAGCGTAGTTAGAATATTAATTTGGCAGTGGGAATTATTTATGAAAATATTGTTTTAAAGGCACTCTCGGTGAGTGAGTTATGTGTACCACGACACCCGACATGTCGTGGGGACTTGGATAAAAATTTTGGTCTAAACGATATGTATTTTGAGTCGTTAACGAGGTTTAGGTAACCTCGAGATTGGTTGTATACGTTTATGTCAAAATGTATTGTTTAAAACTAAAGGTTATGAGTTGGGTCATTTTGGTTTGGTTAATGGGCTAAGGAGCCTGATAACATAAATTTGAGTCATATGGTGACATTGGACCTAAAGCCCAATAGCGTGTGTTATTCATGTTTTGTATTTGTCGTTAATCGTTTTTATTTAACATTTACTAACTTAAATTATTATTTTTGTTGTTTTTTCAATGATGTTTCGGATGCTATTTGGGGAGTACTTGGATACCGATATGGGATTTGGAACATTTGTTACTATTACCTAAGCTTTCAATGATATGGATGCTCATTATTGGATTTACGGTATTAGCCGAAGGACTTATGCACGATTTTTGACACAAAATAGTCGATAAACCCGAAACTAATATTCACGCGAATGATAACGATGTATAACTATATGAAACTTGTAAAATTTGTAATAATTGTACTTAATTTTTAAAACTTGTAATTTGTACTTAATTTGTATAAATATGTACTAATTTAGTAAATTGTAATAATTACAATTTGTTATTCAATAAGTAGTAAAGACTTGGAAAATATTACATAAAAGAATAGATCATGTTCTTTACATAAACCGGTTTATAACTTAAACGATTATGATTTATAAATAATATAAATGTTTCTATTTATCAAATTATTAACATAATAAACCTTTTATCAACTAAACGATTCTTTCAAAACCATAACGTTTTCTCAACTATTTGGGTTACCGGGTAAAATACCAAAACAACATGTTGACGTTTTATTTCTTATTTTCCTTTTATTCCTTAATTCTCTTTTAATTTCTTATTTTTGTCTTTTCTTATTCTCATTCGTTTGTTATTTCCTTTTTTTTCTTGATTCTTTTCCATGTGTTTGATTGTTTTCCGCCGACTTTCATCGTCTTATGTGACTTAATCTCGAAATTATATTTTCTAAAAACCACATGAGAAACAAAACCTTTTATTCAACAACATGATTATTTTACGAATGTTATTGTTATAATTTACTTTTCGAGTATCATTTTCTGAGACATATTATCTAAATAAATAGGTTGTGCTAAGGCATATATGGTGTGCTCTACTATCTGATCATATTGTGATATCTTATTCTTCTACTACTAAGGTATGATTCATAGCCCCACTTTTACTTTTAGATTGTTTTATAAACCTATGGGGGAGATACTTGCTACTTACTTTTTTTTTATGAACACAATTGTTTAAATGTATGCTTTCCTGATTATGATGCTTATGCTAAGTACCGTTATTGCCACCAACAAGTCCTTTTATCATGAACCATTAATCAATTGTGAGTGAGCGCGAATATAGTGTATATGCCTATAAGACTAACACACCCTACTCTGTTGACTAGATAAGCAACATGTGTGTGCTATATTCGAATTACCTAGGTGGACGACAAACTACCTACTTGAGGGCAAAGTTTGAGATATTATTATTGATTACATCAATGTTATTGATGCAGGTTAACATTTTGGGTGTCATGTAGCAAATTATATGTCATGAGCTTAGAAAATTATATGACTCTTACTTGATATTTGTATTTGTTACTAATATCATCCAGACTTTATAAATCTTGTGTTCAACTATTAAATTTAAACCTATAAATTTCACTCAACATTTATCTTGACTTTTTAGCATGTTTATCTTAGGTATTTGAAGTATTGCTTTTCTAGCTTCGGAGTGGCATGAAGACTATTGATAGCTATCTACTTTCTCTTTCCTTAATAATTACCATTCGAAAAACCTTTAAACTATTTATTTCTTTTTGGGTGCTATGCATTGTTGGGAACCTTTTTGACTTTGGTATTTTGCTATAATTTGAATGGTATGTATTTTAAACGACTCGCTTGAGTTCGTTTCTATGGTTGTGGCGAAGTAACCCACAACTTTTATTCCGCTAAAAATTAACTATATTTTATTCCGCTGCAAAAACCTATATTTTTCCCGGGATGTTACAGAATGGTATCAGAGACACAGTTTATATAGAACAAGGTCATCTTTTTCTCGACTATAAACAGATTTTCGTGTTAAAACGTTTTCACTTTGATAGCCATCAGCCCTCCATGCCACTTCGCTCCTTTAACAATTTTTATATATATATATATATACATACATATATATATATATATATATATATATATATATATATATATATATATATATATATATATATATATACACTAATAATACTATTATCATACTCAGAGTTTAATTTTCTATGGTTTCACGTTATAAAAACTATTTTCTTTTACACTTTGGTTGGGATTTTGACTCAAGGTACTCTTGTAAAGTATCATGTGTGCCCCCATCTTACCCGACCAGTTACCGGTTGTACCCACACCACATATCCCTGGAGAGGATGGACTGTTAGGAATACAATTATTCCTATAAAAGACTTGGTCACCTAAATGATGTAATAGCATTAAGTTAGCTCGTAGTTAGTTTATTTATTAGTTAGTAATAGTTTAAGTAACACCATGGAAGAAGGACGGTCTTTACCCACTGTATGCCTGATCCACAGCCCGGTAGAGGGCGTTTATCTTGTAAGTATAAATACCCCTCTCCCACCAAAGGAGAGGGTTGGACCTTTCATTCACTAGCAATCTAATATTCTCTTATTTTCTCTCATTCTCTAAAGGTTCCACTCTTTTCTATCTATTCTCTATCTCTTCTAATTTATACGCCACCTTACCACCATGTTCTTCATGTTCGGGACTTAGTGTTTATCCTACAAATGGTATCAAAAGCCAAGGTTTCATGTTAGGGCCTTGTAGAATCGGATTTGGTGTGGTTTTTTGTGGTTTTGTTAGTTAAAAGAGTTTTTCTTTGAAAACATCTTACTTTGATCTTTCTAGTGTTATATGATGTGTTAAGGGTGTATTTTTGTGATTAGTGGTGTTAGAACTACATAGTTTTTTAGTTGGTTTAGCTATATCATATGTTAGTTTGAAGTTGTGATTGGTTTTGGGTCGAATTCTTGTTAGCGGTTAACTATTCTGTGGTATAGTTCTTCGTAGCGGTTTGTTCCAAAACTTAGCGGTTAACTCTTTAGCGATTACTATTTTGGGACATACGGACAAAATGCTAGATAGCAACGGGTTTGGACTTTATTGGTCTGCTGTCAAATCTAGTGGTTTGTGTTAGTGTTTAGAGTTAGTGGTTTGCTCTAGCGTTTTCCTCTGTTCAACACTTACCTACTAGCGATTAACTCATCTATCGGTTTGCCAAGATTAGCGGTTACCTCAGTAGTGGTTACCACTTCTAGCGTTTTGCTCCATTTAGCGGTTACCTTGCCTGGTCTAGCGTTTAACTCATCTCAGAGATTAGCTCAGTATTGCGATTACCTGAAGTTTGCGGTTTGCTCCTACTAGCGATTACCTCTACTTTTAGCGTTTAACTAAGTGGTGAGGTTTTAGTGATTGGTAAACCATTTGTATTTGGTGAATTGTTGTAACTTAAGTCGTTTCGATTAATCTGATTGTGATCTAACGTTGTGAGTTAATTCTTACGACTTGACTAATTTCAAACGGATCTATTGTAACTTGACTGGTCGCGACTTGACACTTAGTGCGAAGTGTGACCCATCCGGTATCTCTCTCTAATTCTAACTCGCTGAGTATATCTTCCGGTTTCTTTTGTTGACTTTAGTAAAATCCCGGGAAAGAATCGATTTCTCGGTTTAAGTCACAAGAGTTGTAAAATCCTGTTTGAAGACTTTGTTATGGCAACTGTTTCTGATGACATTCAAGTTGCAGGGTCCGATACCCGACCTCCTATGCAAGATAGGACTGACTATGAATCGTGGGCATAAAGAATCAGACTTTATTGCCTGGGTAAGGAAAATGGTGAGAACATTCTGCGATCAATTAATGAAAGTCCAATGCAGATGGGTACAACCAGAGATGTAATATCCACAGATGAGGATGGATCTGTTACCCATGGAATTGACAGGCCACGTACTTACAATGACCTCAGTGAGGCTGAAAAGAAGCGTTATGATGCAGATATTCGAGCCTCCAACATCGTGATACAAGGGTTACCCAAAGATGTTTACAAGCTAATCAACTTCAACACTGAAGCTAAAGTTGTTTGGTACAATGTCAAAATGCTTATGTCTGGCTCAGAGCTGACCAAAGAAGACCATGAGTCTCAGTTGTATGATGAGTTTGAGCATTTCAAGATGAATCTTGGTGAAAACATTACCGACTACTATGTCAGATTTCACAAGCTTGTTAATAACATGAGAATGATCCGAATGACAATGCCTAACATCCAACTTAACTCTAAGTTTGTAAACAACATGTCACCCGAGTGGGATCGCTTTGTTATTGCAGTGAAGCTCAACAAAGGATTGAGAAATAAAAACTATGAACAGTTGTTTGCCTACTTACAACAACATGAGAAGCATGCAGCTTTTGATCGTCAATTAAGAGAGAAGCTCAATCCAACTACTACCAATGACTCACTTGCATTCATGACCAGTATGTTGCCGACTACTCAACCTATGTCATCAGTAGATCACTCATCTCTACAGTCACCTGCTTCCATGAATACCCATCTTGACTCAGGGTATTTTCATACTGATAAGATGATTGACAACCTTTCCAACCAAGTGTCTCTACTCGTTCAACACTTCAGAGTTGCACTTCCACCAACCAAAAACCAACTCAGAGCTTCCTCAAATCCACGTAATCAGGCTGTTGTGGAAGATGGAAGAATGATGGTGCAAAATGTTCAGGGCAGACAAAATGTGAATCAAAGGAATGTTGCACGTGGTAATTTGCAGAACAGGGTTGGAAATGTGAATCAGGGACAAGGAAGGCAACCCAAATGTTACAACTGTGGGAGTTTGGGTCACATCGCCAAGAACTGCACTCAGCCAAAGCGTCCTCAGAATCAGACTACTTCAAGGACAAAATGTTACTCATGCAAGCTCAAGAGAATGGAGTTATGCTAAATGAGGAATAATTGGCTTTTCTTGCTGGGGATGATGGAAAGACGTTTGATGATGATGTGGAAGAACAACCTGTCCAGGATTTAGCTCTTAATGATCCAAACATCTTCCAAGCTGAGGATTGTGATGCCTTTGACTCAGACGTTGATGACGAACCCACTGCTCAGACAATCTTCATGGCCAATCTATCATCTGTTGTCTCACCATCACAACAATCCGGTCCCTCCAAATCATCCATCATATCTTGGGTAATGAAGTTATATGATGAATGTGTAATTAATAATGAACAAAAGACCCTCAACAATATACGACAAAATAATGTTGGAGAACCAAATGAGGCTGAATTTGAAAACATTAATGTTTTTCCAACTGAGCAACATTCAGATAACAACATTGATTCTGACGTATCTAGTGGAATGTCTTATGTTGTATGTGACAATGATGTGATGCATAAACAAAGGATTTTTAACAAAGTACAACAAACAAACGTTGCAGAATTAGGTATTGTTAATATGGGAAATAGCAATTTTGTCCCATATGAACAATATGTAAAGCACAACGTCCACCCTGTTGTATCAAGTGATGTATCCTATGTTGATGAGAACGTGTGTAAACTAGATGAGTACACTGCTGTTGCACCCGATGACACTCTGACCACTAGGAATAATATTCTTAAGGATCAAGTTAGGTGTTATGAACAACGTGCAAAATTTGAACTAACCGAACGTGAACAAAAAATGAATTGACAAATGCAAGCAAACATAACTGAACATAACTTAAAGGAAAACGCATTAAAACAAGAGAAAAAATCTGTTAAAAATCAACTTGATCGTGCTGTTAAGAAAAAACAGGAAATTCAGGAAAGTATAAGTGTTCTAAAAGGTGAATTTCAGGAAAAAGAAACTAAACTATTAAATGAATTTTCCAGCCTTAAGCAGTTGAAAAACAAACTTGAAAATAAGCTGTACATCCAAGGCCAAACCAGTCAAACAGCTCAAATGATTGAAAAGCACATTAAACTGTGGGATAAGCATAGTGATAAGGATTTAGGCATGCCTAAAACGAACTTCCTTAAGAGCGTTAGTGCCTCTCAACCTGCCCTGTATGATGCCAAGGTTATGCTTACCCCCAATCATGCCCCTCCAAATAATTGGTCTGGTAAAGAATTGGATGATCTTGAGTCTGCCAATAGAGAAAGATTTGATAATAAAATGAAGGATCTCAAGTGCATTAAACACCGTGTAATTGTTAAGCCCCATGATTATTATAAACAAAACCGAGTGACTGTTTTTGCACCTCAAACTAAGTTAACACCAGAACAGGTATTCTGGCCTTTAGATGTTAAGAAAATGAAAGCTGAGGAACTTAAGGCCAAGATTCCACAAAAGCTAGCTGCCCCAACGGTGTATCCCCCCAATACACCTATGCACTTAGTTCAGTTGTCTCTTCCCACGCAATGTAAAACTCTTATTGGCATATATGTCCTTTGTCAAATGTTCACTGATTTTGATAAAACATGCAAAAAGAGAATCACTCCAACGGGAATTACTAAGGGTGAAAGGGATTTGAGTTTACTAAAGAGTGTTACTTAACTGAAGTTATCCCATTTTTTAAACTAATCAAAGAACATTTTGAGGGTTTACGACAACAGTCCCTTAAAATTGAGTTAAAAGAAATGAAAGAGGTGTTTAAAAATGCGGAAAATAAGGGAAAACAAATTGCAATAGATCTTCAACATAGTGAGATAGCAAGGAAAAATATTCTTATCATGAATGACAATTTGATTGCTAAATGTATTGCTCAAGATGTGTTCTACACTACTACAGATTCTACCATAAATGCTTGTCAATTTCATGAAATGTCTATTGCTTTGAATGATCTCCAAAATCGTGTTGTTGAGCTTGAGGGGGAGAATTTGAAACTGCATAAAATAATTCAAAATGATGATCATAACAACATGGTCAAAATTTTTTCTAAACTAGAAGTTGATAATCTTAACCTACAATTAAAATATCAACATTTAGAAGAAAGGATTAAAATATCAAAGGCCAAGACATCTTCTGATGTTCCTGAATTTGATACATATTTTGAATTGGCAAAAAGGGATGAAAAATTTCAAGCTCACACAAACACGATTAGGAAATTGAGGGCTCAAATTGCCCAAATGAAATCTCCCATGAATGATGTGATCGATACCCATAAACCACAGTTTGCAGATTCTCGGGGTTTCCAACTTCAAAACATGATCAACAAACTCAAACATGAAAATGATTGTTTTCAAGCTGAAAATTCTAAAGTTAAACAATATTACAAAGAGTTATATGATCATGATAAAACCAATGAAAAGATAACTTCTTTGCTAAATGAAATTGAGGATCTAAAGACAAAGATGAAAGGGAAGATGCCGGTCATTGCAAGTGACAATATCAATTCAAAGGTCTGTGAATGTAAAAAATATGCATGTGAGGCTGTGTTCATACCGCTTCCCCTTAAGAATAATGAGTTAGTCCATAGTGATTATCTTAGACATCTTAAGGATTGCCTTGACATGAGCCGTGAGACCATTGAAGAAGATAGAATGGTGAGACCCTCTGATAACACATTATCAAACATTAGTTTTCTCACCAAACAATCACAAGAATTGCTAGAATATGCCATAGGTACGTGCCCTAAGAATCCCAACATGCGAGATAGAAAGGGTACATCCTCATCTAAGAGTTTTAAAAAGCATGTTACCTTTGATATACCTTTGGCTAGTTCTGATCATAGCACATCACCACCTAGAAACCAAACAAATATGCAACAATCTAATGTTCCCATTGTCAATTCTACAGGAGTAAGCAATGACACTAAAGCTAGCGGGTCAAAGCCTAAAGGAAATACAAGGAATGATAGGACTTCGCCGGCTAAGAGTGCTCAAGGGAAGAAAGTAGAAGACCACCGGAACAATAAAATTGATTTGAGTGAAAAGAATCGTGTTGATTCTAGTATTTTCTTTAAGCGTGCTGTAATTAATTCGAATTCTAATGCTACCTGTAAGACTTGTAATGGTTGTTTAATTTCTGGTAATCATGATGATTGTGTTGTGACATTTTTGAATTCTTCTTACAAATCCTCAGTTAAGTTGGCTAAGACATATAACTGGAAAACCATACTTGGAAAGCAACAGGAAAGGTTTTTACCAATGTAGGATATCAGTGGAAACCTACTTGAAGAAAGTTCACTTTAGGAAGCCAGCGTCCATTGACAAAAATTCCCGATCCCAAGTCTTTAGCGGTTGAGAAACGGAAGGCAACTGGTAGAAATTTCCCGTTAGTGATGCAATGCCTTGATATTAAGTCAGCAGCACCCACTAGTATCGTTTCCTCTGAGAAAACCATTGTAAATACTAATCCCGCTTCTCTTAAGTATGCTTGTGCTAACCAATTGGATCCCAATTACACTTGGGGATCTATGTTTTACAGTTATCCATATTTGTCTGGTTTCAAATGCAGGTCGTACAAATCGTCCTGTGCTATTTGGACTCAGGCTGCTCAAAAAATATGATTGGGGATCGCTCTCGACTCAGAAATTTCATGAAAAAGTTTATCGGGACAGTCAGATTTGGTAACGACCACTTTGGAGCCATTATGGGGTATGGCGATTATGTGTTTGGTGACAGCGTGATTTATAGAGTTTACTATGTGGAAGGACTTGGGCACAATCTAAACTCTGTTGGACAATTTTGTGATTCTGATCTCGAAGTGGCCTTCAGAAAGCACACATGTTTTGATAGAGAATTGGATGGAATTGATCTTCTTAAGAGAAGTCATGGTACTAATTTGTATACTATCTCTATCAAAGACATGATGCGGTCCTCTCCTATTTCCTTGCTCTCTAAGGCCTCAAAGAGAAAATTATGGTTATGGCACCGTCGTTTGAACCACTTGAACTTCGGCACCATTAATGAACTCTCTCGCAAAGATCTTGTTCAACGTATGCCCAGATTGAAGTATGAAAAAGACCATCTTTGCTCAGCATGTCAATTGGGTAAAATCAAGAAGTACACTCAAAAACCAAAACCCACCAACTCCAACACTGAAGTGCTCCACACCCTTAACACGGATTTGTGCGGACCCATGAGAGTGCAGAGCTTCAATGGGAAAAGATATATTCTTGTAATTGTGGATGATTACTCACGATTTATATGGGTGAAGTTTTTAAGATCCAAGGATGAAACTCCCAAAATCATGATCAAAATCATCAAGCAGTTGCAAGTAAGGCTTAAAAAGACCGTTAGAATCATTCGCACTAACAATGGAACTGAGTTTGTTAACCAACAAATCACTCAATTTTATGAAAGTATCGGCAACATTCATCAAAATAGTATTCCTCAAACTCTTCAACAAAATGGAGTTGTTGAAAGACGGAATCGCACAGTAGTTGAAGCTGCTCGCACTATGCTGATATTCTTTAAAACACCAATGTTTCTATGGGCTGAAGCTATCGCTACTGCATGTTACACTCAAAATCGGTCGTTGATACATCCTCTCCACAACAAGACACCTTATGAGCTGGTGCATCTCAAAAAGCTTGATCTCTCCTTTCTTCGTGTGTTTGGAGCCCTGTGCTATTCATCTTACGATAGTGAAGACTTAGGGAAGCTCAAAGCTAAGGCTGATATTGGGGTATTCGTTGGATATGCTGTTGGGAATTCTGTTAAATATGAATTCTGTTGATGGTTCCTGCTGAAGAGTATGGTTCCTGCTGAAGAGTATTTCTGCTGAAGAATAGTTTCAGCATAGTTTGTTTCTGCGGATATAGATATTCCGTTTATTTTGTTATTTAGTTAGGATATGCATGAGTTTTATTAGGAAGTGATAATGCATATCTCTTTAAGTTTATAGAAGATACGTTTCTTGTGAAACAGTTTAGGGTTCCTTATCTATAAAAGGAACACACAATTATGTATTAGGTACACATTTGAAAAACAAGTTTTAGTATTATTAAAAGATCCATAGAGGATCAAAGCATTCTTAGTATTCTGTGTTTGTACTTGTGTTTGATTTCCGCTTTAAAATACAAGTTATAGAGACTTTCTATTAGTGTGTTTGTGATTACATAAACATTACTAATGATCCACGAGTGCTCAAAGATCTATCAAGGTCTAAGGTTCAACAAGTGGAATCAGAGCCTCGGGAGAGTCTCTGTGATACTAAGAACAACTTTCTTACACCCTCACAACTAAAGACAACCAAAACAATCAAAATAACCAATGGCTGGATCAGATGATGAATCAGATGTTACTCAGAACCAAAATACCACATCTCTCCAACAACTAACTCTCACAAACAGTAATGCCAAATTCCCATACCTTAAGAATGCAGATGAGTATGAATTGTGGGCTATGAAAATGAAAAATTGGATCACCAATATTGAATAGAATCTTTGGGAAGTTGTCTGTAAGGGTAACAGTTTGAAGAAACACGTCAAAGATGCTGATGGGGTTGTTACCATTATGGGTCCTAAAACTGCTGAAGAGGTACTAGCTGTACCACCCCTAATTTCGTGATACGCAGCGGAATTCAAACTAGGTGTTACTTCATGGCATAACAGTTATAATAATAGAAAACGAACTCTAATTGAGTCGTTTTAAAAGACTTATCATTCGAATTATATAAATATCAGAGATTACAAAATGAGGTCCCAGATGGTTCCATGTTTACAATTTACATTAAATGAGTTTTCGAATGATAATAAAATTTATAGCCCTTTTGAATATTCGTGCTTCTCCGTGCCAGCCTCTAACATCATGGACCTGAAATACATGCTTAAACTGTCAACACAAAAGTTGAGTGAAATTCATAGAGTTTATTTAATGGATGAACACAATACATTGGTAGTGTGAGTTAATTAGACTCATAATCATGGTTGGAAAACAAAACAGTTATTATTATTCACTAAGCTCATGCAACCAATACGTTAACGAGTACCAATATCAATCGGTGGAGTTACCCCGGTAGGTACTTTGCCGTCATACCTAAGTCTCAAATATTAGTGCATTTGTTTGAACGTACTTGGTCAATACAAATGGGATTCATCAATCCCAATAGGCCTATTCACAATACTCGTGCTCACTATTACTAGTGATTACATGGTGCATGATAAGGGGTCTTGGATTGGCAAGGATGGTACTTAGTGACAATAAAACAATCATGCAAGCATACAATTCAAAAGCATTGTGTTCGGTTGAAAAATAATAGCATGTATTCCCCCCAAGGGTTTGTAAAATAATTAAGAAATGGAAAGTGGGGCTATGAACTCACCGTGAGTTGGATGATGTTTAAGGATATAATGAAATCGCTGCATAAGCTGGGAAAACCTCTACGTGCAACCTAGAACAATTGTTGCAACTTAGGTTGGAGTAGTGTCTAAGAAAACATAAATGTGCCTATATATGTCTTGCATATTGTTCATGATGTAGTACTTAGTATATAGTGTAAGTCGTTGTATAAAAATGGTTTAGGAAACATGAATAGTTGGTATATCTCGTACTACCGTTCGGGCCGTCATAATTCAGAGGTCATGTAGTAAATGTTCGAGGAGATAGGACACTTTAATTAATAAATCCAGCAACTCGTCGATCCGTTTACCCAAATGAAACCCCTCACATGAAGCTCCCTAGTGTTGTAGTATTTGATAGAAAATATATGTTTTTGATCTTTAAAAGTTACATGTCCGAAAGTTGAATAAACTTAGGGAAGTTTATTTTAAATGAAGATTGTTATCTTTAATGAGTTTATTAAGCCAAGAGTGGATATGATATTACTTGTGAAGTCTCATGGTCTATCGATGGAGAAGATCCAAATTGTTTTGTTAAGACTAAAACTTTAGTCAATGATTTCGGTTTAGAAAGCTTTAAGGTCTTAGTCGTGGCCTTGCCGTGGCTTTGGTCATGGCTACCATGGTCTTGAGACTCATCCTTGGCCTTAGCCATGGTTGTGGTCTCGGATTTAAGGTCATTAGACCTCTTGGTTTTACTTAGCCATAACAAATACATAGTTATTTGGGTATTATAAAGGGGCTGTTAAGAATTTGAAGAAAAATATCACTCGTTATGTGTTTTCAGGGTTCGAGCATCTTAACACCTGAACGAAAACGTCGTTCCGGACAACTTTGATGTTTTAAATTTTTGATGAATCGGACCAGAAGGCCTCGAAAAAAATCCAAATTTTGATCAGAATGCTATTAGGCAGTTTCGGGTTTTTAGGTTCGCTATTTCTTTTGGCCATAACTTTTGACTCGTGTACTCGTTTTGGGTGATTCAAATTGATACGTTTTCCTTTTTAAGTCCTCTTTAATAGTAGGTAAGTGTCCAATATCATGGTTATACTAATTTGGTCGAATTTTACAATATATGTCACTAGTTTTCTTGTTTATGTCTATTTAACTTGTTTTAATTGTTTTTATACATCATGAACATAACACAAAGACCATATATATAATGAATGAAACATAATAAGCATGAAAATAATATTGAGCAAGAAAGTGTATTAGGGTTTCTTACAACTTTAGGCTTTCTAAAGAAAGCAAGTTAATAACAAGGATTAGGACTTTCATTGAACTAAGGTCTCTAGCTTCCAACTTCTCTAATCTCTTGACACCAACTTGTGACTACATGAGAAGGCATTTGAAGTCTCTACAAGATACTTCTTGTGTGGATGGAAGATCACCAAAGGATGGAAGAAACAAGGACTTTGGATCAAGCAAAGCTTTACAAGAGCTTTGGAATTGATATGGAACTTGTATTCTTGAACAATACTTGAAGTAGAGAGAAAATCATGAATGTGTTTGTGTTTGTGATGGTATGAACGACCAAAGGGGGAGGGGAGGGTTATATAGGGCCTTGAGAAGGTGCTAGGAAGGTGACTAACCAAGCTTGTTAGCTAAGCTTTGCAAGGTGTTGCAAGATTAGGCAAAACTTGGAGCCTAAGTTGCAAGGTGTAATGATCTAGTGAAAGCAAGAGATGAAGAGTCTCCAAGACTCTTCCTAGAGTTGGTTAGGATGAGGAGGGGTGACTAGGTGGTTTAAACTTGGTATTATCTAGTTTACGGAGTCAGTTTTTGTTCCGTTAATCGCTAACCGTAAGTTGTTAGGTCATGAAATGTAAAACCGGGTATCGTACAAATATGAAACTTGTATAAATGATTAAACTTGTCAATATACTCATATTTAACTTATAAAAATGAGTGACAAGTTTAATGGGTCGCGAAAATGCTGATAACGGTGGAAACGTAGGTTTAAAACGCGTTAAATATAAAACGGTACGAAAGTTGTGTAAAATAGAGAAAAGTAAAATGTAACTTTTCTAATATGATGATAATCAATTAAAATGGCCTATAATGTCTAGACTAGGCTCAGTCTAGTGTCGGTTGGTATTTAATATCTTTTAGACATAAAACCGTAAGCCTAAAAATCGAGGAATGATTTATCAAATCAAGGAATGATTTTTGGTCAAAGGAGGAGGGAAAATATGTTGACTTTTCCAAAATATGAAAGTTTTTAATCGTCTCATAAAACGCGGTGCAGGTATACGCTAAGGTCACGGATAAGTAAAAGTGCTTAAAACGTAAATTTCTGTTTCGTACGGAACGGGGTCTATTTGGTAACATTTTACTTAATTATCAAAAATTCTCTAATTGATCATGAGTATACTAAACATTAATCTGATGCGGGGAAAATTGGCGCAGTCGGTTTTCGTTATGCGCATGGTGTTTAAACGACATTTAAATCAAACGTATAGTTTCATAATAACTTTCGCGAAAATGATCTGATGAGTGTCAAACTTTTATTTTATCATGGAAATAATTTATCTCACGAGAATATGAAATAAAAATTTCAGGAAATGAATCGTGAAAGTGAATAGTAAAATGAATAGTAAAATGAATAGTAAAAATTCGGGATTGGATAGTAACCTGAAAATGCGAATTGTTACAGTCTTACCACCTTAACGGGAATTCCGTCCCAGAATTCAGTGTGTGTTATCTAATGTTGAAGTGTTTAGGAGCGAGTGTGGGTATATGTGGTGAATTCTAATCTTTGCGTTCCAAGTTCCTAGTCATAGAATATGTTATGTACCATTATAAGTTTTCGGTTGTGGCTTAAGTTGGTAATCTAAAGATTTTGTCAACATTTTATAGACTCTAATATATCTTAAGTTTGGATTTTCCTATTTCTCAAAACGAATAATAACTTATGGTATCGAGGCTGTCAACATAACCTTAATTCCTAACATGGAGTTTTTTTGGAAGTTAATTCGTTACATCTTTGTAACTTTTATGACGATAGTATGCGGCGTGGAGCCTGATGTTGTGATAATTGTTGTTGTAGGGAAGTTTAGCTAGTGGCAAGTGGTTATCCAAACCATTTCCAAAAATTGATTATGTCTTAGGTAGTTTTCGGGATGAAGGCAATATCGTATAATGTCTATGTCAACTAGTGTTTGAAAGAAACATGTTACTATGAAGTTTTACATACTGGCTTATAATGGGTTTTCATGTAATGATGTGATATATGAATGATCAGAAGATTGTAGTGTATGCTTACTATTAATATTGGTAGAGATTTCAAGTTTGCTTTAAAATTTAAGAGATTTTAAAGGTTTACGACGGAATGGTATCCTTAAGACCTAAACAGGCTAGTACTTCTACGAGATAAAGAGAAGAATTGATAACTTCCCCATGATAATAGTTCGGATTATCTTATAAATGAAAACTTTCAAGAATGAAATTAGGTAGTACAAATAAGGTGTTAAGATCTTGCTGAGTGGTAAGACACTATCGTGTCTCTAGATATTTTTAATGAATTCTGGTGGTTTATCGAGTTCATGTAGGAAATTAATCTGAACATAACCCTAGTACAACTATTCTCAGTATTTGAAAATTTTAAGTTGAACATAGTTAGTCAGACTATGTTCCACTGTCCCTAGGTTAAATATAGGTGACTAGTCTATATTTAGCCGAGGTTCGATAAAATTTTCAAATACCTAAATTAGGTATACTTGTGATATGTCCATTGCTTTTGAGAAAACTGTCCACTAAACAAAGGCGATGTCAAACTATTCAGTTGCAAGTCCCGCCCATACAAGACTTGTAAGCTATGTTTTCACATTCCATTGCATAGAAGATAGTACAGGTAGATACGTGTGGAAAGAAAGTTTTAAGTAATTCTAAAACAGTCCATACTTGGCCAGGATCACAAACTTTTAACAGTGATGGTTTCAGAAGAAACCTTTGATGAATGTAGAGAAAGTTGCTGAACTTTGATGAATGTAGAGAAACTTTAGCTTTTGTAGATGATGGATTAGTTTGTCCTTTAGAAATCTCATATTTTGTATTTCTATTTGGAAATCGATAGATTGTGATAGGTTTTGGATATCATATGAAATCATATTGATGAGGTGATGGAATAATTCCAGAGACCATTGCGCAAATCACAATGTCTCAGAAGTAGATTAGACCATTGTTTAATTCATAATGTCTGGGAAGTAGATTAGACCATTGTGAAATTCACAATGTCTGGGAATGATAGAGAGCTCATTGTGTAACTTCACAATGTCTTGAAAATTAACTGAGACCATTGTATAAATTACAATTTCTGAGAAATAGGAAAGACCAGTGCAACTAGTTACAATATCTTGGACATAAAATGTTGGAGTAGGAACATGTTTGGGAGAATGTGGTTGTGTCGAAATGCCCTATAATAGGCATACGCAAATATGTTTAGTCCATTGTTTAGATAAAAAGATTGAAAATAAATCGAGTGTATATACCAATATACTAGAATTTTTGTGTAGCATAACATGTCTAAAAGTGACATAATCGTCTGGAGGATGGAAGGCATGGATAGCAGAAGGCTATAAAATGTTTTTGTGTGGAAATGGTTATAGTTTAGGTCTCAATTAGACCCGTTTCTCTATAACTGTGGCTTTATACCAATCTGTAACACCCCCAATTTCGTGATACGCAGCGGAATTCAAACTGGGTGTTACTTCATGGCACAACAGTTATAATAATAGTAAACGAACTCTAATTGAGTCATTTTAAAAGAATTATCATTCGAATTATATAAATATCAGAGATTACAAAATGAGGTCCCAGATGGTTCCATGTTTACAATTTACATTAAATGAGTTTTCGAATGATAATAAAATTTATAGCCCTTTTGAATATTCGTGCTTCTCCGTGCCAGCCTCTAACATCGTGGACCTGAAATACATACTTAAACTGTCAACACAAAGGTTGATTGAAATTCATAGAGTTTATTAAATGGATGAACACAATATATTAGTAGTGTGAGTTAATTAGAATCATAATCATGGTTGGAAAACAAAACAGCTATTATTATTCACTAAGCTCATGCAACCAATACGTTAACGGGTACCAATATCAATCGGTGGAGTTACCCCGGTAGGTACTTTGCCGTCATACCTAAGTCTCAAATATTAGTGCATTTGTTTGAACGTACTTGGTCAATACAAATGGGATTCGTCAATCCCAATAGGCCTATTCACAATACTCTCGCTCACTATTACTAGTGATTAAATGGTTCATGATAAGGGGTCATGGATTGGCAAGGATGGTACTTAGTGACAATAAAACAATCGGGCAAGCATACAATTGAAAAGCATTGTGTTCGGTTGAAAAATAATAGCATGTTTTCCCCCCAAGGGTTTGTAAAACAATTAAGAAATGAAAAGTGGGGCTATGAACTCACCGTGAGTTGGATGATGTTTTAGGATATAAAGAAATCGCTGCATAAGCCGGGAAAACCTCTACATGCAACCTAGAACAATTGTTGCAACTTAGGTTGGAGTAATGTCTAAGAAAACGTAAACGTGCCTATATATTTCTTGCATATTGTTCATGATGTAGTACTTAGTATATAGTGTAAGTCGTTATATAAAAATGGTTTATGAAACGTGTAAAGTTGGTATATCTCGTACTACCGTTCGGGCCGTCATAATTTAGAGGTCATGTAGTAAATGTTCGAGGAGCTAGGACACTTTAATTCGTAAATCCAGCAACTCGTCGATCCGTTTATCCAAATGAAACCCCTCACATGAAGCTCCCTAGTGTTGTAGTATTTGATAGAAAATATATGTTTTTGATCCTTAAAAGTTACATGTCCGAAAGTTGAATAAACTTAAGGAAGTTTATTTTAAATGAAGATTGTTATCTTTAATGAGTTTATTAAGTCAAGAGTGGATGTGATATTACTTGTGAAGTCTCATGGTCTATCGATGGAGTAGATCTAAATTGTTTTGTTTTGTTAAGACTAAAACTTTAGTCAATGATTTCGGTTTAGAAATCTTTAAGGTCTTAGCCATGTCCTTGTTGTGGCTTTGGTCATGGCTACCATGGTCTTGAGACTCATCCATGGCCTTAGCCATGGTTGTGGTCTCGGCTTTAAATTCATTAGACCTCTTGGTTTTACTTAGCCATAACTAATACATGGTCATTTGGGTATTAAAAAGGGACTGTTAAGAATTTGAAGAAAAATATCACTCGTTATGTGTTTTCAGGGTTCGATCTTCTTTAAACCTAAACGAAAACATCGTTCTGGACAACTTTCATGTTTTAACTTTTTGATGAATCGGAGCAGAAGGCCTCGAAAAAAATCCAAATTTTGATCAGAATGCTATTAGGCAGTTTCGGGTTTTTAGGTTCGCTAACTACTTTTGGCCATAAATTTTGACTCGTGTACTCGTTTTGGGTGATTGAAATTGCTACGTTTTCCTTTTTAAGTCCTCTTTATTAGTAGGAAAGTTTCCAATATCATGGTTATACTATTTTGGTCAAATTTCACAATATATGTCACTAGTTTTCTTGTTTATGTCTATTTAGCTACATATGGTTCCTTTAACTTGTTTTAATTGTTTTTATACATCATGAACATAACACAAAGACCATATATAGAATGAATGAAACATAATAAGCATGAAAATGATATTGAGCAAGAAAGTGTATTAGGGTTTCTTACAACTTTAGGCTTTCTAAAGAAAGGAAGTTAAGAACAAGGATTAGGACTTTGATTGAACTAGGGTCTCTAGTTTCCAGCTTCTCTAATCTCTTGACACCAACTTGTGACTACTTGAGAAGGCACTTGAAGTCTCTAAAAAGACACTTCTTTTGTGGATGGAAGATCACCAAAGGATGGAAGAAACAAGGACTTTGGTTCAAGCAAAGCTTTACAAGAGCTTTGGAATTGATATGGAACTTGTATTCTTGAACAATACTTGAAGTATAGAGAAAATCATGAATGTGTTTGTGTTTGTGATGGTATGAATGACAAAAGGGGGAGGGGAGGGTTCTATAAGGCCTTGAGATGGTGCTAGGAAGGTGACTAACCAAGCTTGTTAGCTAAGAATTGCAAGGTGTTGCAAGATTAGGCTAAACTTGGAGCCTAAGTTGCAAGGTGTAATGATCTAGTGAAAGCAAGAGATGAAGAGTCTCCAAGACTCTTCCTAGAGTTGGTTAGGATAAGGAGGGGTGACTAGGTGGTTTAAACTTCGTATTATCTAGTTTACGGAGTCAGTTTTGGTTCCGCTAATCGCTAACTGTAAGTTGTTAGGCCACGAAATGTAAAACCAGGTATTGTAAAAATATGAAACTTGTAGAAATGATTAAACTTGTCAATATACTCATATTTAACTTATAAAAATTAGTGACAAGTTTAATGGGTCGCGAAAATGCTGATAACGCTGGAAACGTAGGTTTAAAACGCGTTAAATGTAAAACGTACGAAAGTTGTGTAAAATAGAGAAAAGTAAAATGTAACTTTTCTAATATGATGATAATGAATTAAAATGGCCTATAATGTCTAGACTAGGCTCAGTCTAGTGTCGGTTGGTATTTAATGTCTTTTAGACTTCAAACCATAAGCCTAAAAATCGAGGAATGATTTATAAAATCAAGGAATGATTTTTGGTCAAAGGAGGAGGGAAAATATGTTGACTTTTCCAAAATATGAAAGTTTCTAATCATCTCAGAAAATGCTGTGCAGGTATACGCTAAGGTTACGGATAAGTAAAAGTGCTTAAAACATAAATTTCTGTTTCGTACGGCACAGGGTCTATTTGGTAACATTTTACTTAATTATCAAAAATTCTCTAATTGATCATGAGTGTACTAAACACTAATCTGATGCGGGGAAAATTGGCGCAGTCGGTTTTCGTTATGCGCATGGTGTTTGAACGACATTTAAATCAAACGTATAGTTTCTTAATAACTTTCGCAAAAATGATCCGATGAGTGTCAAACTTTTATTTTATCATGGAAATAATTTATCTCACGAGAATATGAAATAAAAATTTTAGAAAATGAATAGTGAAAGTGAATAGTAAAATAAATAGTAAAAATTCGGGATTGGATAGTAACCTTAAAATGCGAATTGTTACACTAGCTATTCAGAGAGAGAATAAAGTTGGAACTATTCTCCTTCAGGCTATACCAGATGATCACATGGGTGACTTTTACTTCATCGAAGATGCTAAGGACATATGGATGGCAATCAAGGCTAGGTTTGGTGGGAACGAGAAGTCAAAGAGGATAAAGAAATCCATGCTGAAACAGCAGTTTCAAGAATCCCAAATATCTGAGGAAGAAGGCATCCACAAGGGTTATGACAGGTTCCATAGGATTTTGAGTCAATTAAATCAGCTGAAGGCTAGACCAGGAAATGAGGACTACAATGCTAAGTTCCTAAGATCTTTGCCACCATCTTGGTTGCAAGTAAGCATTGCACTCAAAGCTAAAGGTGGATTGGATATGCTCTCTTTTGATGATCTCTACAACAGACTTAAATCTCTTGAGCCTAATGTCAGAAGTCCCATTCGTACATCCACTCACTCAGCCTTTGTTAGCACCACATCCAATCAGATGACTCATGCCTCAAGCCCATATTCCTCAGCATCATCTTCCCACATCATCACTAAATCAAATCCTCAACCAAAATCCAGTAATGTAATGGAAGAGGTACTTCACACTTTTGTTGCTGATTATGAACATTAGCAGCAACTAGCTTATGAGAATTTTGAACAGTTGGATCCACTGGATATGGAAGAGATGAACTTGAAATGGCAGTTGACCATGATTTCTCTGAACATCAAGAGGTTTGAGAATAAGTCTGGGAGAAAGTTTGGTTTCAAGGGAAGAGATCCAGCAAGATTTGACAGAAGAAAGGTCAAGTGCTTCACTTGTGGTCAGATGGGTCACTTCTCAAGAGAATGCAAGGATGGGAAGGCTGGTGATGAGGTTAGATATACTACCTATCAACAGAGTCAAGTGGAAGCTGGAACCTCTAAAGCTGGATCTTCCAAAGCTTTGGTCACTCTGGATGACCATGTCAACTGGACGGTTCATGAGCCTACTGATGATGAAGCTTCTGATTCTGAGCAGGTTTCTATGCTGGCAAGCTGCACTATATAGGATCAGCATGATCAAGTTGCCTTGATGGGCATCTCTCAGGTACATAACTGTGTTTTTGGTTGTAGTGAAAGATATAATGAACTTAAGGAAGCTTATGATGTATTGAAACCTAAATATAATTAATGCTATGTAGAAGTTGAGGCTTATAAACAGGCTTTAAAAACTTTAGAAAGACAAAAAATATGGTTTCAAAAGAATCAGCTTGCTTATGATGAAAAGATAAGGGTGTTAAAAAGTTAATTAGACTGTACTAAGATTGATTTAAGGTGTACTGAGAAAGAAAAAGCTGATGTAGTTTCAGAAAACCAAGTGCTGAAAGAGAAACTAGATGAGGAAGTAGCTATACATAAAACATGGTTAATATCAGGTGATAACTTAGCTAGCTTACTCTATAGTAGTCAATCTGTTAACTCTGGAATAGGTTTAGGTTTTAAGAAGTATGTTGGTTTAGAGGCTAGGAATATCTAGGTAAATCAACACCAGCAGGATTAGCTAATTATGTAATAGAAGGAGATTTACATGCTGTACCTGGACCTATTAGAGGAGGAACATATGCCCACTGACCTTTCCATCACAATAGACTTTGATGGATCACACCATCTTTATGGCAAAAAGTCAAGTGACTTGCCAGACCCTGATTCTAAATCTACTAACTTTGTCTCTTGTTCTGACAGTGACAAGTCCTCTGACCAAGGGTCTACTATATATGCCAGTTGTGATTCAAGTGAAAAGTCAGACCTTCCCAAGACCTCACCCAAGATAACACCCAAGACTCCCTACAAGCCTATTAGAGTTACTGCTGATTCAAAGACAGTTTCCTCTGAAGACTTGTCATTTAATTCTTTGCAATGTTTTTAATTCTGTCAAAAACAATTCTGTTAATGTTTGTGGTTTGAATGCTTTTGCATGTCATGGAACATCTTTCACTTTGAATAAATCTTCTAAAAAGAAGAAATGCTTTGTAAGTGGAAGTAAATTTCATTTGATTAAGGATTGTAATTTTCATGAGCAAAGAATGGGTGTATGTGCTAGTAAAAAGAAACCTAGACCAATGTGGAAAAATGTTAATGATATACCATCTTTTGTTCCACAAGCAACTCATAAAACCAACAAACACAATTCTACTGATAAACCTTCTCCTTGGAGAAGATCTGTTGCTAGACCATATGCGAGACCAACTAGTTCTTATTTTCATAATGGTTATTGGCCTAGATATTTTGACTCAATGTATGTTGGTGTAGGATATTGGGATACTGCTGTGAAGCCCTCAGCAGGTTGTTCTTGGACTGAAAAGGGACCTAATTTTCAAAGAAGGCCCAAGAACAATGGTGGATCTTAAACATCTACATGGCCTAACTCTTATGATCCACAAGGCAGGCTCAAGTCAGCAATGACTTAAGTCTCCAATGTGTACTAACATTTTGTATATATTTTTGTTGTTGTTGTAGGATCATCCTCTGAAAAGTAAAGAATTAGGAATAGTAGATAGTGGTTGTTCCAGGAGTATGTCAGGAAACAAGGATAAGATGCATGATTTTGTACCTATAGAAGGAGGAGGCAATGTGACTTTTGGTGGAGGAGATGGTAGAATCACTGGGAAAGGCACAGTCAGAACACCTCTGTTGGATTTTGAAAATGTATACTATGTGAAGGAACTGCAACATTTCAACTTGTTCTCAGTATCACAAATTTGTGACACCAAGAATAAAGTCTTATTCTCTAAGGATGAATGTCTTGTGCTCTCAAAAGACTTCAAACTTCCAGAAGATATAACCATTCTGCTAAGAGTTCCTAGAAACTTCAATTTGTACACATTCAATTTGAATGATGTCCAACCTAAAGGTGATCTAACATGTTTGGTAGCCAAAGCATCCGTGGATGAATCTACAAGATGGCATAGAAAAATGGCTCATGTGAATTTCAAGACCATTAACAAGCTTTCTAAACTTAGTCTTGTTCAGGGACTTCCTTCAAAAGTCTTCACCAATAAACATAATTGTGTTACCTGTAACAAAGGAAAGCAACACAAAGCTTCATACAAAGCCATAAAAGCTGTGAGCACCATCTTAGAACCTCTTCAGTTGCTGCACATGGATCTATTTGGTCCAACTCAAATCAGAAGTATTGATCATAAGTACTTCTGCCTGGTAATCTCTGATGACTATAGCAGGTTTTGTTGGGTATTCTTTTTGAAAACTAAAGATGAAACATCTCCAATTTTAAAAGAATTCATTACCCTTATTGAAAACCAGCTAAACAAAAAGGTTAAAGGCATTAGGTGTGATAATGAGACAGAGTTCAAAAATGTTGTATTAATAGAACTTTGCCAGTCTAGAGGGATAAAAAAGGGACTATAGCACTCCAAGAACCCCACAACAAAATGGGGTTGCTGAAAGAAAGAATAGGACCTTAATAGAGGCAGCAAGATCCATGCTTGCAGACTCTAAATTACCCACTATGTTCTAGATTGAAGCAGTAAATACTGCTTGTTATGTTTTGAACATGGTATCCATCACTAGACCTCATTTCGAGACACCTTATGAACTTCTCACTGGGAAAGTTCCTAACATTCATTACCTTAAACCTTTTGGTTGTAAAGTGACCATTTTGAACACTAGTGATTCACTAGGAAAATTTGATGGAAAAGCTGATGAGGGGTATATTGTGGGTTATTCAGCTCATAGTAAGGCTTATAGGTTTTACAATTTACATGCTAAAAAGATTGAGGAGACCCTTAACCTGAGATACCTAGAAGATCAGCCTAATGTTCAGGGACAAGGTCATGATTGGTATTTTGACCTGGATTACTTGACTAATCACTTGGGCTATACTAGATATGTTTCTAACCAATCTGCAGGTATAAAAGAGTCTCCCACTAACAATGCAGGTACCCTGGATGATGACTTAGATAGTGAATCTGAGCAAGATGAACAAACCATTGTTGTACCTTCTTTTCCTGCTAACCCATTTGCAGGTGATCATTCTGCTGATGAGTATGAAGATGAGTCACACTATGCAGAGGACCTTTCTAGACTCAAGAAGCAAAAACATGCAAACACTCAAGAAGCTGAGAGGCTTGGTGAGAAGTTTGCAAGAGATACTGAGGCATTACTCAGACAATCAACACAAGCAGTCAGTGGAAACCAGGATTCTGCTGACAGTTCTACTGAAGGTTCTCTTGTTTCTTCTGACATGATCAAATCTGCTGATAGTCCTACTGCACAATCTCCAATCTCTACTTGTGTGTCCACAGACTTTGGAAAACCATATACAAGATTTCCATGTCCTTCTGATCTTGGTCATCACCAACCCAAAGCTAGAATCTTCACCTCCTCTTCCTATGACAGTGATTTTGGACCCACAGTGAACAATCTTGACACCACAATTGATGTCAACCCCACTACAACAAAAAGGATCAACATTGCTCATCCTCAATCAAAGATTATTGGAGATCCTCAAGCACCTGTTAGAACTAGAAGTACTGTGAAAAACACTAAGTATGGTGAAGTTGCTTTCATTTCCTATGTCTCAAATCAACAAAGGGACAATCATACAGACTTTAAGCATTGTTTGTTTGCTTGCTTTCTTTCTTAAATGGAGCCAACCAGTGTTCCTCAAGCACTTGCTGATTCAAGTTGGCTTGAAGCAATGCAAGAAGAGATGCTACAATTTAAGAATCAGCAGGTTTGGATACTGGTACCTCTCCCTAATGGAAAAGTTGCAATTAGGAAAAAATGGATTTTAAACAACAAAAGAGATGCAAGGGGTATTGTGGTGAAAAAGCTCTCTATGGACTACATCAGGCACAAAAAGCTTGGTATGCTAGGCTTTCTGCATTTCTGCTGAAGCATGGTTACAGAAGGGTTGCCATTGACAAAACACTTTTCCTAAAGAAAAACTCCAGAGATATCATTCTTGTGCAAGTTTATGTGGATGACATCATCTTTGGCTCCACTAAAGAAGAATGGTGCAGGGAGTTTGAGGACTTGATGAAGGGAGATTTTCAGATGAGTGCTATGGGGGAGCTTACTTTCTTTTTGGGTTTACAAGTTCAGCAAAAACCTGATGGTATCTTTATCAGTCAGGATAAATATGTGAGAGATTTGTTGAAGAAGTTTGATATGGAAAATGTCAGAACTGCCACTACACAATATTAAGCTCCAAAACAAAAGAACAATCTTGAACCAGATCCTGTTGTGAATGTTCATTTATACAAATCCATGATTGGTTCATTGGTGTATTTGACAGCTTCAAGGCCTGACATTACATTTGCTGTGAGTGCTTGTTCTAGACACCAGGTCACTCCACTTACTACCCACTTGAATACAGTCAAAAAGATCTTTAAGTACCTCAAAGGCCAACCCAATTTAGGTCTTTGGTACCCAAAAGAGTCTCCTTTTAGGTTGGAAGCATATAGTGATAGTGATTATGCTGGTGCAAATATGGATAGGAGATCCACAACTGGAGGTTGACAATTTCTTGGACGAAGATTTATTTCTTGGCAATGCAAGAAACAGACTATTGTTGCTACCTCTACTAATGAAGCAGAGTATGTTGTTGCTGCCAATTGTTGTGGACAGGTTCTATGGATACAAAATCAATTGCTGGATTATGGGTTTAATTTCCTGAACACCACAATTTTTATTGATAATCAAAGCACCATATGCATTGTTAAAAATCCAGTTTTTCATAATAGAACCAAGCATATTGAAATCAAGCACAACTTTATAAGAGATGCATATGAAAAACATTTAATCAAAGTTGTTAAGATTCACATAGATGATAATGTGGCAGATTTGTTGACTAAGGCTTTTGATGGACCTAGGTTTCAACACTTAGTTGTCCATATTGGAATGCTTAACCCTTAACTGCAAAGTTTGAGGGGAGGCATAAGCCTCAAGGGAGGCATATGCCTCAGGAGAGGATTGTAGTTGTAAATTTGTATATTATTTGTATATTTTTGTTTGCTAACACTAACCAACTAATGTTCTTGTAAGTTTTGTTTGGTTTGTTTCATACTTTGTGTCTGTTTTGCAGAATGACCTTATAGGTAGTTGTTGATTTTAAGTTGATGTTCACCAAGATTGTTTCAATGGGAAAGTGGTCATGTAAGCTTAAAGCTTCTTTCTACTGAAGAGTAATACAAGAGATACTAAGTGTTTCTACTGAAGTAAAGTTCAAGTGATGATAATTGAGAAAAGCTTTTCATTCATTCAAGAAACAATTTACAGCTTACAATCAACTTCAAATGAAACACAAGACCATTCCTATACAGAGTCTACCAAACTTATTCTAGCTCCTATCATCTATTACAAAAGCTGGTAGATATGCATGACCAGTATGATGAAGAAGCTGAAGGTGAAAATGGAACGGAGGGTATGATGATGATGACGACGAAAATGCTCAAGAACCTAGTTTTATATCTTTGGTCCCTGGCAACATCATACCATCTTCTACTACATCTTCCTTTTTCCCTTACCCATCACCTCTGCCTCCTTGCCCTTTCCTCTGTGTCCATGGTATGAAGCACCAGATCCTGGAGCAGGAAGACCAATCACCACATCCCGTGATGTTGGAAGAGATGGATTAGACTTCCTTGGCCTTGGTTGGGATCTCTCTGGTGTGGAAGGAGGGATGAATGATGGATCCTCATCTTCATCCGAGGTAAAGAGAAAAGGAGAGACATATTGTCTCTCAGCAGGAATGAGGGCATGGCTTGGTTCACCTCTCTCCAGAGTATTCCACCTCTTCTCTCGTTCCCTTTTAGCATCTGAATCATCCAAATCCGAAGGAATGTTTGCAGGACCTTCTGAGGGTGAGGGACTTAGAGGTTTCACATCTTGATTCTTCCATGGTTGAGCACCGAGTGGAAAGTAATCGCTCCAACCATCACTTGATGATGATGATGATGATGATGAGGTGGAGGAGGTTAGATCTATGATTTCTGGTTTGGAGGACATATTTTTTGTGGATAATTGGGATTTTATTGAGAAATTAGGGTTTTGATGATAATTGGGGGTAATTGATATCTGTAACGTGTTATTTGGGGATTATTTTATAGGAGAAGTCAAGGCTTAATGGTAATTAATGCGAGTTGGGTGGCACAGTAAAACTCAAGATATTTACTGAAGATATTTTTACTCTTGAGTTGATTCTTCTAATTGACTTTTTGATCAGCAGATTGACCATCATTTCTGCTGAATGGTTAATTTTGAAATTAGATGGAGTTACTTTACACGTCAGATATGGTCAACGATTTGTTCCGATATTCTTGACCACGAATGGGTAACTTCCTTTTATAACCTATATCACATAACTTCGCCCAAAATAACTCATTCCTCATCAACCAATATAAACCCATTTCCCCTGCGCATAATTCATAACCGTTTCTCACAATTTCTTCGAATGACATCACTTCAATTTAAGCAAGATCATAACAAGGTTGCCTTTCTGAGTAAGACAAAAAATCATGAACTGTATGATCCTATGGTGGAGTTTTTGCAACGTTCCAAGATTCATTATGCTCTAACATATTCTCCAAATGTGATATATGAATCGTTGGTGAAACAATTTTGGGCATCTGCTACAAAAAGGTCTGACACAGAGATTGTAGCTACTATTTATGGAACTGAGTATGTGGTGACTAAATCGTTGATAAGGACAAAGCTTCGTTTGGAAGATGAGAATGGTGTCTATCACTCCAACACTTAAGTGATACTTGCTGGGTTACGGGAAGCTGGTTATCAAAGCACTGACACAAGTAAATGGCCTAAGAATCCGTTTTGTCCCAAGTGGAGGTTCTTGGTGCATACACTGCTCCAATGTATCAGCAACAAGTCTGGTGGTTGGGATCAATTCTCTACCCAATTGGGTTGTGGTATTGTTTGTCTTTCAAAGGGTTTAACTTATAATTTTTCTAAGTTTATTTTTGATAATATGCTAGAAAATATTGAGAAGAAAAAGCATAAGTTTTTAATGTACCCTAGGTTTCTTCAAATAATTTTAGATATAACAACCCAAGACAGAGTCCATATTCCCATAAAGGTCTTAGTGCTAAATTGTTTGCTTTGATGAAAACAAATTATGATGGGGAACATCACCCTCTATTAGCTGCTATGTTGCCAAATGGTAATGATGATGCAGGTGAGGGTGATGCTACTGGTGATATACCCTCTCAAAATGCTGCTGATGATGGTAATCCATCATCTTCTGGTTTTGCTGTTGATGGTAATCCATCAGTGGTAAATGATGGAGAGCCCTCTACAACTACTAAAGCATTACATGTTTCTTCTAATCTGCCTCAACCTTCCCCTTTACCTCTGTCACCTAGTTCTTTTCCATCACCTAGTCATGTTGCTCCTGATGAGCTTGTTCCTGAGGTTGAGGAGACAATTCAGTCTCTTGGTACCCAAGTACCTACACCTCTTGAACCTGAGTTTACTAGACTGACCTCACCTAGCCCTGTTAGAGAGCCAATTGATGAAGGCTATCCCACTGTTGTACATATGACTGTTTCTCCTGATAGGTTCAATGAAGCTCCCATTACCACTGAGTAATCTGCTGGTGGAGCTGAGGACCCTATTACTCTCACCTCTGTATATGATTTGCTCAGCAGGTATGTTAAAAAGACTGATGATCTTCAAAAGGAGCTTGCAGATACCAAATCCTCTCTTGGTGGTGAGATTGAGTTGTTGAAAAAGAGGATTCAGGAGTTAGAAACTCAACTTGGTCAGCAAAAGAAAAGAAAGGTTGTGATTGATGCTGATGAAGTACATGAAGATAGGAATTTGGATTCACTTAAGATCTTGGCTGAAGTTGCTCAACAGACTCATGCTTCTTCTCCCAAAGTTGCTGAATCTTTAAAACAAAAGAAGTCCATTTAGTTCAGCAGAAGAAATAGAATACAGTATTTGACAAAGAAGTCCACTGAATCTTCTAAGGTTTCAAATGTTGATGAGGATCAAAAGACAGATGCTGGTGATAATCTTCATGATGATGAACCACTTATTGATGTTGCTGCTGAGAAGGACACTAATGGGGTTCACACATCAGTGGATACATTCTTTGTTGCTGGTAAAGAGTATGTGGTTCCAGAACAAGTTTCTCATGAAGACACACCTGAAACTCCCCACACTATAGGATCTGCTGATACTATAATTGATTTAGATGTTCATGATTTACCTGCTGATCCTCTGGAGGAGTTAGTCATTCCTCATGATGATTATGTTGACATTACTAGAGTGTGTGATGATGATCTTTTCTCAGAAGAAGAAAGACCTGAGCAAGAAAGACTTTTGAAAGAATGGGAAGATGAGAAGAAAAGTACAGAATTGGCAAAGGAATTACAAGCTAAATATGACTCAGAGTTCCAATCTGCTACAAACAAGTATGTTTCTACTCTACCTCAAGCAAGAAAAAGAGAATTGGATGCTGCAATTCCAAATTTTAATGAAGCAGATTGGATGCATATTGGGAGACAAGTGATTTCTACTCATGGTTTAGCTAGAGATATTCTTGGAAATAATGTCAGTGAAGTTGATTATGTTCCTGGAATAGTTGAGATAATGAAACAAAGGAGGAAAGCTGAAGCTGAGAGAATTGCCAAAGCAAAGAAGGATAAACCAATGACTCAAGTACAGCAAAGGAATTACATGAGGGATTTTGTGAAGAGTCAAAGCAGTGCACTCTATAATCACTCTTGGACTAGGAAACAAGTTTGGTCTTTCTCAGATGAACAATCGGTTTATCATTATAATAGAATCAAGACCAAATTACAAAAGGATGGAATTATTACTCCTAAGCTTGTTCCTACTCTACTTACTACTGATGCAGAACCACATTCTAAGAGACTAAAGATGGATGAGGTTGATTCTGCTGATGTGCCTGCTACCTCTTTATCTCGTGCTGCTGATGCACCTTTGCCTAGTGTGTCTACCTCTGCTGATTCAACAACTGTTGTTGCTACATCTATTATTGACAAGGGTAAAGCAAAAGTTGTAGCAAAAGATCTTCCTTCTAAAAAGAGAACAAAAAGACAAATGGAGGAGGAGAGATTGGGTGAAGAGGCTGCAAATAGGTTGCATGATGATCAACAAGCTGAAATGGCAAGATTTCATGAGATCAAAGTGAGAGAGCTTGCAGTTGCTAGAGCTAAACAAGTTAGAATGGAGATGGATGCACAAGCTGAATCTATTTCACTTGAACAACATTCTGCTGAGGTTTCTGCTGATATTCCACTAGTTTCCCCATCAATGGAAACACATGAGTCAGATGATGTATCTGATGAGGATGTAACTACTGAAGAACCTTCATCTTCACATGCTTCTATATAAATTCCTTGTAGAAGGGCCAGCTAGAATGAAGGTCTCACACCCTCCTCCCGTGCATAGGGTAGTAGATGTAAATGCTGCTGATTCTTCTTTTATTAAAGAGGGATCTCCTGATGATTGGCCAGAGGGTTTTAGGGATGTTTTGGTTAGATGGGAGTTGTCTAGTAATAGACAGATCAATACTATTTATATGCTTGATAGAACATCTCTTTCCTTCACATTTCTTCAAGAAATTTTGCACCTTGTGGATCATCAGGACTTAGTCACTCTCTATGAGTTGTTACCAAGTATTATGCTACTCATACTCCTGAAGGTGCAGGATTATATCTTTTGGGGTATCTTCAAGTGCTCATGGATTCTACTTCTCCAAATGGTTCTGGTTATGGAGTGTGGAAGAACAATCAAAGGTGGAAAGTACAAAGTTGGAAATTTTATCCTCTTCCTTATGTTCATGTCTTGGAGACTACAACAGGAATAAGGGTGATAATGTTCATTGAGAAGAATTATCCTCTGACTGTGCCTCTTATGGAGAAAATGCTTATACAAAAGTTGGAGATTCCTGCTGATCCAGTTGGGAATGCTAAACTGTTTGCTGAATCTTTGATTCGTTTGTTCAAAATCAGGATCAGGGTGGCCAGAGCTACTTGATGGTATTTTGTTGTATATTTGTCTTTTCATTATTCTTAGTTAAAAAAAAAAAAAAAAAAAAAAAAAAAAAAAAAAAAAAAGAAACTAACAGATTTGTATAGTATTTTGTATGTTGTAAGCAGGTTTTGGTGTTGGTTCATTCTACACCTTATCTGGTTATCGACTTACCTGATGTTGACTATTCCATCAAAAAGTTGGCTAGTCCAAAGGGTACAGCTTTGGTAAAGACATGTCAAATCTATTAATAGCTGTAATAGTTTGCTAAAAACTATTGGCTACTCAACTCACCCATGCTTAACAGCTGAGAGTTGTATGGTTGCCAATTGACCATGGATTTTTCCTTATGGATTCCCAATAATTGGCTAGCCCACAAGTGTATGGCTTATGGTAAAGGCAGTGGAAAACCATATTTGGTATTCAATTTCCAAGGGGATTTATTCATCAGAATAATTGACTAGTACTGAGCAAACGGCTACAGGTAAAGACAACTCAAATCCGTTTATAGCTGATGATTTGCTAAACATCATATGGTCATCAGTGTACCATAGTTTTTGAACTTAAACATTTGGCTACTCTAGTAGTGATGGCTATTGGTAAAGAGACATCAAATCCATTATTTTCAATGATTCACCTCTCACAGGAGTTAACACACCTGGATGTGATGAGAATAGTATGAAACTAAAATGTTTTGATGTATAATTTGTCATTTATTGCTGCAAAGACCTGAAGTTTTCATGTTTTCCATTCATAGAGATGTGGCTCTTTTGATTCTTTGCTGCTGATGTTCGAACTCAATCCTCTTGGTTTGCAACTATAAAGATCTATCAAGAATCTTGAACTTAACCATGTCAAATTCAAGATTAGGGGAGGATTGTTGGGAATTCTGTTAAATACGAATTCTGTTGAAGTTACTGCTGATGGTTCCTGCTGAAGAGTATGGTTCCTGGTGAAGAGTATATCTGCTGAAGAATAGTTTCAGCGTAGTTTGTTTCTGCGGATATAGATTTTCCGTGTATTTTTTTATTTAGTTAGGATATGCATGAGTTTTATTAGGAAGTGATCATGCATATCTCTTTAAGTTTATAGAAGATACGTTTCTTGTGAAACGGTTTAGGGTTCCTTATCTATAAAAGGAACACACAATTATGTATTAGGTACACATTTGAAAAACAAGTTTTAGTATTATTAAAAGATCCATAGAGGATCAAAGCATTCTTAGTATTCTGTGTTTGTACTTGTGTTTGATTTCCACTTTAAAATACAAGTTATAGAGACTTTCTATTAGTGTGTTTGTGATTACATAAACATTACTAGCGATTCACGAGTGCTCAAAGATCTATCAAGGTCTGAGGTTCAACATATGCGCTAGATCGAAAAGGGTACCGAATCTACAGAAAAAGGACCTGAAAAATCATGGAAACAATCCATGTCACGTTTGATGAGCTGATACAGCATACGGCTTCAGGACACACCAGTTCTAGACCCTCATCAAATCTTTTATCTCCTGGACCAATTAGTTCGGGACTTGTACAGCATTCCAAACCTGTCACTCCTTATGTTCCTCCTACTTGTGAATAATTGAAGAAGTTATTTGACTCCATGTTTGATGAGTACTTCGAGTCACAGCAACCTCACGAACCTGAACAGCAGGCTGCGGATCCTAATGATATGGCTGTAGATGCTCCTCATTCCACAAATGGTCCATCCACTTCCATTTCACTTGATCAGGATGCTCCAAAATTTAGCAACTCACAACATGAGTCAAATGTAGAACCATCTTCTGAATATCAAGGAATGACAGTAGATAATTCATGTGAAGTTAATCCTTTTGCTCCACCTGAAGATGAACCATTTGAAAATGTATTCGCCCCTGAATCCTCCAATGAAGCATCATCCTCAGAAGAATCAAACACTGCTATATCGGTTCACTACCCTCAACCTCATGAACATCTCAGAAAATGGACCAATGATCACCCAATCGACAACATCATAGGAAATCCTTCATGACCGGTGTCCACCAGAAAATAGCTTGCTACCGATGCCTTGTGGTGCTTCTTCAATTCCATTCTATCCAAAATCGAACCCAAACATTTTAAGGATGCATTAACAAAAGAATACTGGTTCACAGCAATGCAAGAAGAAATCCATGAGTTTGATCAACTTGATGTATGGGAATTAGTCCCGCCACCTGAATATGCAATGATCATCGCTCTCAAGTGGATCTTCAAAGTAAAGCTTGGTGAGCATGGTGACGTCCTAAAAAACAAGGCTGGACTAGTTGCAAAAGGATACAGTTAAGAAGAAGGAATTGACTTTGAAGAATCGTTTGCACCAGTTGCTCGTATCGAGGCCATTAGAATCTTCCTTGCCAATGTTGCTAGCAGCAACATGATTGTTTATCAGATGGATGTTAAGACTGCTTTCCTGAATGGAGATTTGAAAGAAGTAGTCTATGTTACTCAGCCTGAAGGGTTCGTTGATCCTGAACGACCAAATCATGTTTATCGTTTGAAGAAAGCGCTATATGGTCTAAAACAAGCTCCTAGAGCTTGGTACGATACGTTGTCCAAGTTTCTTCTTGCAAACCAATTTACCAAGGGTGTTGTTGATCCTACCTTGTTCACTAGGAAGACTGGAAACCATCTACTTCATGTTCAAATTTATGTAGATGATATCATCTTTGCATCGTCCGACTCCAATGAATGTGATCGATTTGCAAGAGAAATGAGTTCCAAGTTTCAAATGTCTATGATGGAACAAATGTCTTTCTTCTTAGGGTTACAAATCTCACAAAATCCAAGCGGCATCTTCATTAATCAAGCCAAATATGCTAATGACATTTTGAAGAAATTTGGTTTTGATTCAAGTGACTCAGTAGACACTCCAATGGTTGAAAGATCCAAACTTGATGACGATCCATCAGGCTTACCTGTTGATCAAACCAAATACAGAAGCATGATTGGATCTCTCATGTATCTCGCAGCAAGCAGGCCAGATCTTCTATTTGCAGTTTGTATGTGTGCTCGGTATCAATCCAAGCCTACCAAAAAGCACCTAGAAGCAGTCAAGAGAATATTCAGGTATCTTCAAGGGACCAGTCACATGAGTCTCTGGTACCCTAAAGACAATGCAATGGCTCTTATGGCTTACTTAGATGCTGACCATGCGGGGTGCCAAGATACTTGCAGAAGTACGTCAGGATGTGCTCAATTTTTGGGTGAGAAACTTGTAAGCTGGTCATCTAAAAAGCAAATGTGCAAATCGATATCATCCACATAGGCTAAATACATTTCCATGTCCTCGCGTTGTGCTTAAATTTTATGGATGAGATCTCAACTATCAGATTATGGGTTTGGTTTCAACAAAATCCCTATGTACTATGATAACAAAAGTGCCATTGCTCTGTGCTGCAACAATGTTCAGCACTCCAGATCCAAGCATATTGACATCCGTCATCACTTCATCAGAGAACAAGTGGAGAAAGGGGTAGTGGAACTCTACTTTGTGAGGAAAGAGTTTTAGTTGGCTGATATCTTTACTAAGGCTCTCTCTCGAGAAAAATTCCAGTTCATTCTTCCACGACTTAGGATGAAGAGCCTTAATCCAGAAACTCTTAAGTGTCTTCAGGAAGAGAATGAAGAGTGAAGGATTGATTTCACATATCCTTTGTACATAGCTGAAAACAAAAAGAAAATAGAAAATTATAAAACCTATAAAAACCATAAAAATCTAAAAAATCATAAAAATCCAAAAATATTCTTCTCACGACATGTCTCTTGTGTAATCAATATTATGTACGTTTCTAGAAATGTCATTCAATTATGACACGGAATCATACATATGCTTGAGCAAGAGTTTTTCGTTTTCAAATAAAGTTTTTTCTAAAACATGTCGTTTCTCAAAACATTCTTAAAATTATGGCTTACAGTCATTTCAGGCTGTAACCCGGACTTCAAAACTATGGCTTGCTATTACTTCAGATAGCAACCCATCTTTCAAAATGAGGAAAACACGTCGCCAAAAAGACGGTTGTTCCTAGCAAAGGGTGTCGTTCATCCGAGCGTGAATTACTTTACATTCATGCACCCTCGATCTGATGTACGATTCAGTGCATCATTTCTTGTATAAGAAGAGAAGTCTTCTTTTTATCACCAATACTTTCCCTTCTATGATTCTTCCGGAAAGTATTTGTGCAAAACTTGGTGGTACCATGAAATTTTGGTTAAAAATCAAACTGATTCCACATTTTGATAAAAATTTTCACTTAATCAATGACATCAATTATTTCTATTTTAACATCCGTCATTGATTGAGGGGGAGAGTGATTTCTCAAAATTTTATGTATCATCAAAACTCTCCACTTTGTACATAATAAGCAACAATACATTTTGTGATGGTTATGTGTAAGTATGAGAATTTTTCAAAGAGTTTTTTGTTAAAACTTCAAATCTTTTGTAAACTCATCAATTTTGACACATAAAAACCTCCCTCATAGATTGAGGGGGAGCAGAAAAAGGTTCCTTTTATCAGAAGATATTAAAACTGAACACATCTCTCTCCCAAACGTTTTCTAAATTATTTAAATCAATTAAGATCCAAAATCTCGAAAGGTTATAAATTTTTGATCGGGGGAGAGAATGTGATTTAAATATGAAATCTGATAATCAAACGTTATCTTTTGGACTCAATAATAGGCTCCCACATATGTGCTAAACTCTTTCGAATATCGACGCACATATTGAGGGGGAGCAAAAGGCGTTTGTAGAAAAATACCAAAGACCGGCCATTTACTTTAATGCATGGAGTTATAAGGATGGTTAAGGTTAGGTATGAGTTCCCATGATCCACCAGAACCGGAAGGATCTTCCCAGGGACAATCCTCTAGATAGAATAGAATTCCTTAGAAATGATTAAAAAAGGAGAAAAGTGAGAAAGGGAAGAGTGCCGACTGAGATAGAGCTAGGACTAGAACAAACCCAACAAGGTTCTAGTAATGAAGTCTCAGTAAGCACTGAAGGGGTTGAAGAATGAAAAAGAAATGAAATGAGAAAGGGTGAAAAGAAATAGCCCTCCATATATTCAACCTTAGGGTAGAAACCGGGTTCAATTCATAAGCTACTGGCGGTTACTAAGGTAACACCGGTATTGAAGACAAGACGTCATGGAACCAGTGACGCAATGCACTAAACTTCCCAACCACTCAAGTTCTCTTAAAAGAGCTTGTTTCATTCTCACGGGGAACCCTATACAATGTATCGACCGCTCATTGTGAGCTATGTTGATACCTAAAATAGGAGACGCCTCCCCAGTCTCCAAGAGCGGATCAAAATGAACTATTTAGTCTAGAGCCAAAGAGATCATCCATAAATCTCACTAGGACACACTTCCAATATGCTTATTGTTGCACACAATGTGGAAAGTAAGATAAAATATTTAGAGTCCTACGCATTATCCTTGTGGTATTGCCGGAACATCCGAGTGATATGAAAATATTCACAATGAAGATGGAAATCCTTCTAGAGCGAGCATCTATCAAGCTCTTGGTAAGTGACATGTGAGATCCATCTTGGATCAATGATCAAGTGACAACTGGAAAGCAATGATGGGGCGATTCAAAATGGAATCAAACTTGTTCCAGTAAATAGATTGACGGATACTTTTGCAAAAACCTTTCAATGTGCTCACAAACTAATTTTCGAGCTCATTGATTGTGTACAATCTTTCAAACAAAAGTATTTTTTATGGAAGTTTGGTTCAAAGTATAAAACTCTCGTCGTGTCTCAAAATTGTTTATTAAGTGACACGCGAGTGATTTCTATAAATCAATTTCTCATCAATCAGTGAATATCAATTCACCGATTCACTCTATCGTGTTGTCTGCTTTGAGACGTTCCGGTCTGAAAACATGCTTAGTATGAAGATTCCGAAGTGGATTCTTTGGAAGATTCATTACTACAAGCTAGAAATTCCTGTCAAGGAGAGTCTTCTTTAACAGAGACTCTACCTGATCACAGGTCGGTTCTCACAGAACCGGAGGGTAGTCTGTCCTCGCAAAACGAATGACAGCCAGATTCGTTCTCTATCTTTATTGCTAACTGTTTTATTTTAGGAAAATATAAAGATGGCGATGGTGATACCCAACTCCAGCTGAATCGTGTCATTCCATACCTCATGCTCACACTGTCTACTCATTCTAATTGAAGATCATATCTATTTAGTGACTTGCAACAATGAATGTTAAAAAGACTAACAACAACGCCTCCGCAACTCTGATAAAAAGTCTCCTAATCTAGAAGAGTGTGAGCATGAAGGTCCTATAGTCACTACATCACATGAAGGCAATACGACTAAGGATGAGCTTGGTGATTTACGGTGACTGATGATCTCAAAACAAGCCCAAAGATCACACTTATGACAAAGGAACCACAAAACACAAGATCATTGCTTGATGAACAAAGTGAGAACAAAAGTGAAGAATCAGAACCTACGAGCTACAAGTTCTAAATAATGCTTGAAGACAAAGATCTTAAGTTACAAAGGTGACCTCGCTTAGGGGGAGATTGTTAGGAATACAATTATTCCTATAAAAGACTCGGTCACCTAAATGATGTAATAGCATTAAGTTAGCTCGTAGTTAGTTTATTTATTAGTTAGTATTAGTTTAAGTGACATCGTGGAAGAAGGACGGGTCTTTACCCACTGTATGCCTGATCCACAGCCCGGTAGAGGACGTTTATGTTGTAAGTATAAATACCCCTCTCCTACCAAGGGAGAGGGTTGGACCTTTCATTCATTAGCAATCTAATATTCTCTTATTTTCACTCATTCTATAAAGGTTCCACTCTTTTCTATATCTTCTCTATCTCTTCTAATTTATATGCCACCTTATCACCATGTTCTTCATGTTTGGGACTTAGTGTTTATCCTACATGGACCCTATTGATGCACCTTACCCTGTTGATGATGAGGACCTGAAGATGGAGGATGATGAGGTAGGTCCCGAGGAAATGGATAATGATGATGATGATGATGATAATATGGACCCAGAGGAGGAGGAGCAGGAGCAGGAGGCTCTCCCACCGCCCGCTTTGCCAGCAGCGTCGGACGTAACCTACGAGTCTGATAACATCAAATAGTGCCGATATTTTAGTGTTAATTTCCCCCTATTCTACTCATCTTTTATATTATTTTACTGGGATATATACTCTTATTTGTTTATATTTAGTTTTTAGGACAAAGATGAGTATAGGAACGAAAAGACGTGGAATTGGAAGGTTATTAATGAAAATATTTGAAGCATGCAAGATCAGCACTAACTACGGCGTAGAGGTATTCTCTACCTAAGCCATAGTGTGAAATTTTCAATATACAACTAAAAACCTAGCACAAGATCGCTAAAGTATCTCAATCATACCGCATTCTTATAAAATCCCATACTTAATTCAAAAGGCTTCGGCTAGGCAGGCTGACATGCGTCGATCAAGGATCAATATTTGGGAAGTGGTTATTGTCTAGGTTTTTTATAAATACCCAGTTCTCTATAACATTGGCTCTAATACCAATTTGTAACACCCCCAAAATTTTGTACAACGAAAATACTTAAACAAGCTTTCGGGGTGCTACTGGATTGGTACACAACACAAGCATAGGAAGACAGGATAACAGTATCAGTTCAAATGAAACATTTAGAATCCAAATATCATGTTTACATTTATTAAATCATTAAAAATAAGCCCAAAAGAAATCATAAGATAGGTCCCCAAATATTTATTAGAGTTTCGGTTGATTCGTTAGCCATGCCACTTACCAAGCCTCCAAACAAGAATCATCAACAATAATCAATATTATCACCTGAGAAAAACATACTAAAAGTGGTCAGCTAACGCTGATGAGTTCATAGGTTTAGGCTAACAGTAATAGAGATGGACCAAGAATAAGTAGATTGCTATAATAGCATAAGATAGATATAATCACAAAATCCACATAACTCAATAATCATTAACAATCCAGTATCAATATGATAGGTCACAGGAGTCCTCCCTCGTAATGGTGTGACAGTAGCGCCCTAGGAAATCTGACCTTAACCAGGCAATAAGTTGTAGAAATTCATAAACTGTCACTACCCTGGTCTAGGACAAGATCTAACACATACCTAATCTTAGTTGGTTGACAAGATATAACAAATCAAAAGTAGTAGTAGGTCCATATAAAAACAGTTGAGCATGTTTGCCCACCCCAAGTTTCAAATACAATATATGAGTAAGAGTGGGGCTATGAAACTCACCTCGATCCAGCAATGCGCAATCACAAAATATTTCAGGAGCAGATTAGCACAACAACTAAACAGTAGAATAGCACAACAACTTAAAGGTAGATTAGCATAACAACAACTATGACAGCACGACACAATGGACTCGTCACAACCTAATAATACAACACTTGTCTTAAGGCATATTCTAAAAGAAACACAATAGTTTCCAAAAGTTAACTATTCCCAATATTTTCATTTACAATTCCAAAATTTTCACATTGAATCCATTTACTAGTATTTGGTATCATCGTGCGTACAGTGGCGACACGACATAGACTCAAGTGAACACACGTCAAGCAAATGACCAAACATAAATGACTCAAAACAAACTTCACATAGTAATATGTCAATTTGAAGCAATACCCCAAAACAATCTCTACGACAACACAAAAATATAGTGATAAAACCTTAAAACTTAATAGTTACTCGAATGAATGGTTAGATACTTATCCAATTAGTCAACTTGACATAAATCTGATAATTTCATCAACACTACTCTAATTAATACCTCTTGTCTTGCGTGCCCTCGAAACATTTAATAACTCGCATTAAATAAAACTTTCCATTTTAACATTCCCTCTTTTTCATTTATTAGTTTCCGTTAAATATTAAATGACAATAAGTTTCGTTAATTAATATTTACCGTACAAATCTTTATTATTTATTTCTATGTCTAGTATGTATATTTATGTTGTCCAAACAATTATTTCACGAATTATCATTTGATTTGAGTCACATGCCTGAGTTTAGTAACTCTCGTGTCAAATAGTCCATACATATAATTCAAGAGTCCATGGAAAGTCTAATAAGCTTGTATCGGCTTGTCGGAGTCAAACTAAGACTAAAAAGTCTTGGTGTCACATACGTGGTGGAAATCATCACATATAATATTCAAGCTCGCAATATATCCATTTTATAATATCAAAACCAATTCTCGGCCGGCTAATCCTATGGCACGAATACCACTTAACAAAAAATCTCAACCGCAACTACAACAATAACACAACGATTTCAACAAAATTATAGCACCATCATCAACCTCTTGCTGAGACCATAGGGTCTTGGCTGTCTCACTCGGCACCAAACCAAACAAATGGACCCTCGTAGGCTGCCCACAGAGGGCCGGACGAAAATTGGTTGAGCACACCAACGACCGACTGGGAGATCGGTCGACTCCAATGTGGAGTCTACTTTCAACATCGGTCGAGGGACTGATGTTCGTTTTATTAGTACAAGTTTTAAAATTTATAAACACGAATTATCCGATTATTATCTAGCACATACGAGCAAGTATACTCGTCTGGTGTAATAAAGGTGGGTAAGTTGAGATCGTCCCAAGGGATTTGGTGGTTCTAGTAATAAAGAAAACGTTTATTAAATAAGGGTTGTCAATCCAAATTTATGTAAAATCTTAATTTAAAAGAAACTCAATAAAAACTAAACATATACTTGTGCATAATTCCTTGATTGGTAAATAGGAGTATCGTAACAATTTGAGTACGAAGTTTGGTGTAAAATTTGTTATGATGCGCAACTAAAAATGAGTAGTTATACAATCTATGATGTATGTCATGTTTTCACTACTACTAAGAATTCTATCACCTAAATGACTCCTTTCGGACATATCAAATTAGTATGACAATCCTATAAACACATGGTTGTTTAGAAAATCAATTCTTTTCTTATGAATTCCTACGAATCCTTTCGGTCCTTTTTCGTGATGAAATCGTCTCAAATCTATTTTAACAAGTAAATAAGATGGTTGTCAAGCATCCTATTCCATACTAATTTGGTGCATTAATATTTTGGAATAAAAACAAGTTGAAAATCCTTTCGGACCTATTTTTCAAGAAATTGTTTTTACCGACAAATTAAGCAAGAAAAGATGTTATATCAAGAAACTCATAAAAATAGATATGTTTTCATGCATCACCTTTTTCATAAAATAATACTCCATTAACCAATCACATCATATACACAAGTATATCACAAATTACTCCATAACCATCATATTAAAACACAAGTAAATAAGAAAACTTTCATAAAACTTAAAGTAACAATTTTTCATTATAAGTATCAAGGTGTACCTAGTCTTGAAAATTACAATGAGTAAACTTGTGGAACTATAGCAACCACACTCCTCCAATTGCTCACCAATGTAAGTAAACAACTCCACACTCGAACAAATGCTTGAGACTTTAACTCAACATGTTCCGGACGTTTTTACAACACTTAGTAAACTTTCAGGCAATATAAGATAATCTAACAAGATTTGGTGTAATACTAAGTTAGATAATGTTGGTACCAGTATCTCTTGGCCCTAAGTGCTCATTATATACCTTAATGACACTTATGCTTCAAGTAAAAACGTCCCTCCTCAGTAAATAAGCAGAAATGATCAGCCACACATGATTATGGGGAGTAAATTCGCCAATTAATGCAAAACTTGTAACTTCAGTTATCACCAACCGATCGGTTTCTCGCCATCCGATCGGATGGTCAATTCTGGCACATTTCCAGCCGATCCGGTTGCAGGTTGCAACCGATCGGTTGGATTAAGTCTGAACATGTTTCAATGTCTTTTCTTCGTCGTTTTACGTTGCATGCAATATTTTTCTTCGTGGCATGACTTTGTCCATTAGAACTTGATATTTTCTTGATAATTTCATGTACTAAACTTGTCTTTATCAAATCCTTTTATTCATGCAACGTTTCTTTCTTCCTTGATCCTCTTGAAACTCAACAAAAATGCATGTCCACTTCATTTCTTCATCTTTTAATCATTTTTACCTGCTTTTGGCTATATTTGCATGTATAAACACTTTTCCATGATTAAGTAACAAATATGACCAATTTCTACTCATAAATCAAACAATAACGCGACTAAAAATATGTTAAATTTGAGCGTTATCAAATCCCCCACACTTGAGCTTTGCTCGCCCTCGAGCAAGTCTTAATCAAAAGAAAATTGAATTCAATGGCAATAGTGCAAATATCTTATGTGAACTCAATCAAGTAAATAAAGAGCTTGATAACAATTCTAAACACCTCACGAAAATAATTTGAAATTCACTCATCACTCAATATGTGTAACGATTAATAGATCACTCATTGCACAGTCGTGATTTATGTTTCTTACCATAGGCTTGTACAAGTATCAAAACAATAGAATAATTCATCAAAGAGGTCTTTTATTCAGGTTGTAATGTTTAGGCTAAGGGTTTTATAAACTTTCGTGCAAAATAATTACACTAAGTCAAAAAGCTAAGGATAAGGCATGGGAATATTTATGAAATTGGTTTTAAAAGAAAAATAAAATCAAAGTCTAAGTCCCATAGTTGTTAATCTCAAATAATCCACAAACCCAAAAATAATAATAGTTACCATCTTTCTCCTCTTCGAACTTCCACATGTTGATACATCGATTCACCATAAAAATATTCTTCAAACTTAACACATCGGCTAACAACATATCTCATGACTTTCTTTATTATAATATAACACATTAGCTATATTTGTCACCTTATAGTTGCGATGACTTTTTTTTATATATATATCACCTCCCCCACACTTCGCATAAGCATACACCACAAAAAAATACAAATAAGAAGTATGCATCATTCATCTTTGTTGGAATGGCACACACATGAATTGTGAAGTGTGGCTAACTAATAATCATCAAAAACTAACCAACAACCAAGCAACTAGCAATCCACCATTTAGACTTTGATAAGGGTTAGGCTAAGGTTTAAGGTGTAAAATCTTTTTGTATTTTTCTGGATTTAATCAAAATGAAAAGGATGGCTCAAAGGGTGAAACTAAGGGTATCTAGCGCTAAAGATAAATGCTAACAAATGGGTTCCAAATACGAGGTTAACTAACCAATATGGTTAGCAAAAATTATTTTGTAAACGGATGGCCATTTGGTTTTATTCCTAAGTTTGCCTCTTATCATATGAATATATCCTTATCATTCGAAAATGATTTTAACCGTAATGCATAACAAGTACAAGTTCTAGAATTAACACAACCACCGGCACACTCATCATGATATATGTAAATAGTATAAGAAATACTATTATCATAAAAAAACTAATCCTCACAATTTAAAGTAATAAGGGTAAAAAATTGTGCTAGCAAATGTTATCAATTCCGAGATAAATTGCTCTTTAAAACTTGAATTTATTCTCCAAAAATATCATTATTATATACCATAAAATCAACCTTATTTTAACTAAAATATGAAGGGCGAACTACTACTAGTTACTAAAGTTCACGACTCTAAAACAAAAATTTTAAAATTATGCAATTTTTCTATTTTCTTCCTTCCCCCACACTTAAGTTTTCCATTGTCCTCAATTTAATAAAAAAAATAACTTCAAAGTAAAGGAAATGGAAAAATTTATAAAATACCGGAGTTAAATACGCAACATGCATAGTTAATCATAATAAGCAAATGAGTTACCGACTCCAAACGTTTATCAACTATATGCTTCCGTAATAAAACTCCTGCAAGAAAACTGCAAAATATACGAAACAACCAAACAAACATAAACAAAAACATATCTAAACCAAATAAATAGAAAATTACATTACGTTATAAATCCTACTAGAAATAGTTAAAGATAAGAGAAATAGAAATTGTTCAACACATAATTGTTTTATAAAAACCAACCATAATCCATGTGATCAAACGTCACCATCAATAACTCACATCGGAACGAATGAACTTGTCCTCGCTTTCCTCTTCATCCTCATCAACATCTTCTTCATCGTCCTCGTCTACCACTCTTCTCTTCTTCTTTCCAGCTCTTGATGACGAACCTCCAACATCATAACTCGATCCTCCAGGATTAAAAGTCGGTCCACCCACATTAACACCTGAACTACCATACTCGGGAAGTCTACCGTATGGTGGATATGGCTCGGGAAATGGTGAATAACCAGGATAAGGATAGGGGTATGGTCCAGGATATGGAGAATATGGTAAAGGGTATGGAGGAACATTTGGTGGGTTGTAGGGAGGTACCTCATAATTGGCATCTCGTGCCAAATATTGGATCATAGGCATGGAATAATCATAATTGTAGTTATTCCTCATTTGCATTGAATCTCTCCAAACATCCCTACACTCAATAGCATTTAATTCACGGTTCCAATCACCCCATCCTGAATCAAACCCACTTTGGGTACTACCCGGAAAACTCCCCATTTGAGGTTGTGAAGGCGCTCCCGCATAAGCTCCGGATTGTGCCCCCACACTTGGTTCGATCCAAGGTCCCAAAGTCTTGTTAATCCTATCCAATGCTTTCCCAAAACTAAAAGCATCCCATATCTCACTCTCCAATCTCACTCTACACTTCCTCAACTCCTCATCATTAAAATACCCAAGATTTTTAGCCAACATGGTCACATAATGACCTCTACAAACATCACTTTGTTTCTTAATCCCCGGTGCTCTCTTCGAAAGATACTCGGCAATAATCCATGCCACATTCCCATTCTTGTCTTCCTCCAACAACTTAATCACCCATAGGTCCGGTTGACTACATTTGTCTTGTCCACCGCTCCAATGTATCAATCCCCAAGAAATCAATTTTTGTAAAACCTTAAACAATGGATTCCTAATCCTAGAAGAATTTCTCCTAAGACAAGTTGGATCACCAATTCTATTCCAATATTCATCAATACCCATCTATTGATCATTACCTCTAGCTAAACTCACAAAATGTGGTCCAAACAACCTATGTTGAATCTCACTCTCCTCATACAAACCAAGTGCAACTGCAAATTTTGGCAAAGATAAAGCATGTTCGCGACCACACAATCTAAACCAAACACAAACATCTCCAAGAACATCATTTACCTTTCTATCAAAGTAGAACGTAGAAAAGAACTCCAAACACCATTCCTTGTAAACATCATCACGAATACTAAAAGCTCTTTCCCAAGACTAATCTTCAAACCTATCTCCATCTCCAGGATACACATAAACCATAGTCATCATGCTCCTTAATTGATCCTCACATTCATACTCCTCAAGCAATTCCCAATCAATCAACCTAGGCTTAGCAATCTTCCTCTCTTGAAGTTTTGAAAGACGTTCTCTATACGCATTCTTCACATCTTTGTTTTGCACATGAGAAAACTTGACATTCTCATTAGATTCCGGTTTCAAACTGAAAGTAATCCTCTTCCTCTCGTTCCTTTTCAAATACTAATACCAATCAATTTAGAAACTAGAAAACACATTTTCAAAAATTGTCAAAAATTTTTCCAAGGCCACCAACCGATCGGTTTGAGGTCCAACCGAATCGGTTACAACTTTGGCACACTTCCAACCGATCGGCTGCAACTCGCAACCGATTCGGTCAGAGTTTTCTGCAAACTTCTTTCATCCTCAATCCATCCTAAATGTTTCCCAATCAATCCGAACTTCTTTCTAACTTATAATCTCCCATTCTTGAGTACTTCTAACATCCAAACTCTCCTATCAATGATTCTTAACATTTCCCATCATCAACCTAATGATTCTATAAAAACCAAGAACATCATCTACTAAAATCTTCCAATTAGTGCTCTAATCAACAATGCAATAACCTAACATCACTAATTATCAATCATATAACTTCTGGGATTCATCAATTGCAAATAAACTAGCTCTAAAGATTATACCCAATTCAATCCAAAAATTCAATCAATGAATTCTTACTCAAAACTTAACCAAATGATCTAATTCTTTTTGCAATACCTTCTCCTATCATCTAATCACTTATCCCCAAAATATTACATCTCAATTCGAACTAATTCAAAAATACCCAATTCATGACCTAATTTCAATCATCCGAATTAAAACTTAATTGAACAAAATTAATGATATAACTTACTTGACTTGATGCCATTGATGATTAATTATCACTCCTGCAACCTTCTAACAACTTCTTATGGTCGAATTTTTAACCCAAATTTTTGGTGGATTGTGTGTATGTGTTTTTCTTAAGTTTTTGAAAATTTTGGTTTATATATTCAACTCCATCCGATCAGTTGTGAATCCATCCGAATCGGTTTGGTATGAAATTGATTTTTCAAAGTTTTTTCTCCACTACTAAACTTGACACAAGTGCTAGTAGCTTTTTCTTTTCTCTTCTCAAACTTATTATCTTGTATTCCAAACACACTTTGTCTACCAAAAATTTTGGTCATCTACTTCTACTTCTAAAACTTAAAACAAAAACATAACTTAACCTCTAAAAACTAAAAACTTAAACTAAATAAAAAATGAATAGATAAATAAAAAGATAGATAAGTAGATAGATAATCTCATTCAAACAAGAAATGCATAAAACTTAAAAACATAAAATAAAATGCATGAAAAATAAAAGTACGAAACAAACAAACTAGCACAAGATGTGCTTTATTCTTGTGATCATTCTTCTTCATCCATAGAAATATTCATTCCTAAGAATGTCTTCTCCACGATATTTGTTTGCCAACTTCCTAGTTGTCTTTTGAGTTTTGAAAGTTCTTGCAAAGTTCCTTCCACTAGGACATGTGATATCAAATTTGCAATGCCAATCACCATCTCCTTCTTCTCTTTTGTAAATGATATGACCTTCAGAACCCCATTCCAAGTTCTTCAATTGGACCGGTAAAGATCCAAGAAAATCTGTCAACTTGTTAAACATAAAAATATTTTTAAAAGGATTAAAGAAAGCCACCATTGCTAGAGCTCTTTCCATTTCATCTTCAATATCAAAGAAACTAGGTGTGTGTGGACCAAACTTTGGTCTACCATCTTCATCCCTTCCTACTTCAAAGCAACCAAGGTAATCCTCCTCTTGGTCCTCATCATTATCATCTCCATTACTACCCCCCTCTAGGCTTTGTATAGTAAGTATTCTTAAGAACTCCATCATCAATTGTCATGGTACCTTTTCCCATATCTATTATAGATCCACAAGTTCTTAAAAATGGTCTACCTAACAACAAAGGTAGTTCCTTATCAACCGCAACATCCAACACAAGAAAATCCGCCAAGAATGCTTGATAACCAATTTGAACTCTCACATTTCTTACTTCTCGCATTGCTTTTGCCTTAGAATTATCCGCCATAGTGAGTTTAGAATTGTTAGGTGTAGGGTCTCTTAATCCTAACTTATGATACAATGGATAAGGCATAATACTCACACTAGAACCCGTATCGGCTAATGCATATAAAGGAGTTGTCCCATTAATTTTAACCGGTAAAACAAAATTTCCGGGATCATTCATTTTCTTTGGGAGCCCATTCTCAATTATCCTTCTCTCCTCTACTTCATCAAAACTATTATCCTCCAACTTAGACTTTGCCAACATAACTCCATCTAACTTCTTCCTATACTCCATATAATTCCTCAGCACCTCAATGACCGGTTTGTTTTCCATCAATTCACTAATTTTTGCTTCAAGATTCTCCAAAATAGCTTGTTTTTGCTCTTTGGTTAAAGGTTTGGTACTTTTTGGTGAATTAGGTGGTGTTTTGGATGATGATGATGATTTGTTTTCTTTTTGGGTGGAGGGTTGGGTTAATTTGTTCAATAGTGTTTTGTTTCGGTTAGCTTTACCCATCTTACAAACTTCATCCGTTCCTTCCTTCATCATTTCCATTCCTTCACAAACATCAACAAGCATATCATTCACACTCTTCCCATCTTCCCAATCACTTATGTTAATTTTCAACTCCCCAAGTGCAAAATCCAAACTACACTTGGTATTCACTAAAAAATCTCTACCAAAAATCACTTCCGGTTCATCTTCATTAGTATACTCCAAAACAACAAAATCAACTTTAAAGATGTGACCATGAATATTCACTCTAACTCCTTTCACTTCCTTCTTACCATAACTTCCATAATCAAGCCTAACAAAACCAAGTTTGTCAAGCATTTCTTCCGAAATGTAATTGTCTCCATATTCCATATTTAATTCCGCATCCCACGCTTTAACTTCTTCCACCGCACAAGGTGTAGAATACCTCATGTGTGGAGCATCATATTTCTTAAGTGGTGCTCTAGTGAAAACAACAACTTTTCTCTCCTTCTCCTTCTTTGGATAACATATTTCATGTGGCAAATAAGAAACATTGACACCAACAACTTCTTCTCCTTCTAAATCCAACTTTGCTTTTTCCAACATACTCTCCAACTTTTCCAAGGAATCACCGTAATCCTTGAACATATCTTCCAAGTCTTTCAAATACGCAGAAATTTGGCTCAAACTCTCTATTTCAACTTAAGCACTTACTAACTATAACATAACCATAAAAAAATCCAAATCATTAGCATGAGGGTTAGTTATAATCAAATAAACTCTTAATATGAAATAAGAACAAGTAAATTAACTAAATAAAACACTAAGGATTGAAAATAAACTAAAAATTAAAAATGTCTAAAATTTTACCGAGATGCCCAACCGATCGGTTTGTATCCCATCCGAATCAGTTGGCACAAATGACCACCCGCAACCGATCGGTTGGAGTTTTTACACTAAAATTTTTTTTTTTATAAAACTAATATTTAATAAAACATTAATTATGAGATTAAAAACAATAAAAGCATTAACTAAGGTGTCTTTAAGAATTACTAAATCATTAATTGAAATTAAAACTTCAAAAACCTTAAAATGACTAATAATTGCAACTTAAAACTATTAAAAACTAACATTAATTATATAATTACTAAAACTAATTAACTAAAAACAGAAAAATAAAAATTAATTACTAAAAAAAACAGAATCCAATAATTTTTACCGAGACCACCAACCGATCGGATGGTTACCCATCCGATTCAGTTGGTCAAAAAACCCAAAAAAAAATTTACTTTTACTTTAAAAACTCTAAAATTTCACAAATTACAAAGAATTTTATTACTAAAAACGAAGAAAATTAATCAAATCCCCGGCAACGGCGCCAAAAAACTTGATGTGCGTTTTATTAGTACAACTTTTAAAATTTATAAACACGAATTATCCGATTATTATCTAGCACATACGAGCAAGTATACTCGTCCGGTGTAATAAAGGTGGGTAAGTCGAGATCATCCCAAGGGATTTGGTGGTTTTAGTAATAAATAAAACGTTTGTTAAATAAGGGTTGTCCATCCAAATTTATGTAAAATCTTAATTTAAAAGAAACTCAATAAAAACTAAACATATACTTGTGCATAATTCCTTGATTGGTAAATAGGAGTATCGCAACAATTTGAGTACGAAGTTTGGTGTAAAACTTGTTATGATGCGCAACTAAAAATGAGTAGTTATACAATCTATGATGTATGTCATGTTTTCACTACTACTAAGAATTCTATCACCTAAATGACTCCTTTCGGACATATCAAATTAGTATGACAATCCTATAAACACACGGTTGTTTAGAAAATCAATTCTTTTCTTATGAATTGCTACGAATCCTTTCGGTCTTTTTTCGTGATAAATCGTCTCAAATCTATTTTAACAAGTAAATAAGATGGTTGTCAAGCATCCTATTCCATACTAATTTGGTGCATTAATATTTTGGAATAAAAACAAGTTGAACATCCTTTCGGACCTATTTTTCAAGAAATTGTTTTTACCGACAAATTAAGCAAGAAAAGATGTTATATCAACAAACTCATAAAAATAGATATGTTTTCATGCATCACCATTTTCATAAAATAATACTCCATTAACCAATCACATCATATACACAAGTATATCACAAATTACTCCATAACCATCATATTAAAACACAAGTAAATAAGAAAACTTTCATAAAACTTAAAGTAACAATTGTTCATTATAAGTATCATCGTGTACCTAGTCTTGAAAATTACAATGAGCAAACTTGTGGAACTATAGCAACCACACTCCTCCAATTGCTCACCAATGTAAGTAAACAACTCCACACTCAAACCAATGCTTGAGACTTTAACTCAACACGTTCCGGACGTTTTTACAACACTTAGTAAACTTTCAAGCAATATAAGATAATCTAACAAGATTTGGTGTAATACTAAGTTAGATAATGGTGGTACCAGTATCTCTAGGCCTTAAGTGCTCATTATATAGCTTAATGACACTTATGCTTCAAGTAAAAATGTCCCTCCTCAGTAAATAAGCAGAAATGATCAGCCACACATGATTATGGGGAGTAAATTCGCCAATTAATGCAAAACTTGTAACTTCAGTTATCACCAACCGATTGGTTTCTCGCCATCCGATCGGATGGTCAATTCTGGCACATTTCTAGCCGATCCAGTTGCGGGTTGCAACCGATCGGTTGGATTAAGTCTGAACATGTTTCAATGTATTTTCTTCATCGTTTTACGTTGCATGCAATATTTTTCTTTGTGGCATGACTTTGTCCATTAGAACTTGATATTTCCTTGATAATTTCGTGTAGTAAACTTGTCTTTATCAAATCCTTTTATTTATGCAACGTTTCTTTCTTCCTTGATCCTCTTGAAACTCTCCAAAAATGCATGTCCGCTTCATTTCTTCATCTTTTAATCATTTTTACCTGCTTTTGGCTATATTTGCATGTATAAACACTTTTCCACGATTAAGTAACAAGTATATACAAATATGACCAATTTCTACTCATAAATCAAACAATAACGCGACTAAAAATATGTTAAATTTGAGCGTTATCAGGGACGAAAACTTTGGCTATCGGTTGGTTTGCCGACCGATTAAAATGTGAACGTTTCTTCCACTTTTAAAAATAGTTACCGTTTACCAAAAAAAATAAATAAATAAAATAAAAATAAAAACTTTTTTATTTTTTAATTTTAACCACTTTCATCCTATAAATACCCAAATCAAACCCACTTTCAAACACACACTTTCAAACATAATTCAAACAACAAATCAAACACAAAAAATGGCTTGTAAACTTCCCCTCATTGTCAAACAATTTCAAAACTATGTCCAAAAACAAGTCGAAATAGACGACAAGGAAAGCCAAGATACAATTATCGAAGTCATTAAGAAGTTTGAGCTGGCAAAGTTATGCAAACAACGCTTGAGAACACGATACACATAGTGCAAATATATCTCTGTCGACAGAAAATGTGTGATCTACCAGTTTTTGTACGATGAGTTTCGCAAAGATGCTGATGTTGTTGAAACATTGTGGGGTTGTGTGCAGAAGATAGAGAACGAAAAATCCAAAAAGATACATTGGAGTTTTGAGGAAAATGTGGCAGCTGCTGATGCACCACAACAACAACAACAATTTGAGCAAGGTGCATCAAGTTCATCTGCACCAAGAGTTGTTGAGCCGCAACAACAGTGTTGGGAATTAAATAATCAGAAGAATCAGCATAAAGGTTTAAGGAAATACATCAAGTATGTTTCTGCTGATAAAGCACAAAGCAAGTTTCCACTGATGGATTCTGCTGAAGAACGTTTTCTACTGAAGGTGTTTCTGCTGATGGATTCTGCTAATACTACTATGACTCATATGATTCTGCTGATACTTTTATGACTCATATGAACAGGTGTGTAGATAAGTACGACTTATTCTACTGATTCATATACAAGATAATATCTTTGTTGTAGTCATCAAATTGAACACTCCAAGTGAGTTGTAATCTTAGATACATGTTGTATCTTGATGACTCATATGATAAGTCATCAAACTAGCTCGAATAAAGCTTAGTCATAAGCTAGTATTTAGATGAGTCATATAGTTTGTAAAAGATCTTTCCTTGGACTATAAAAGGAAAATCTTAGATATGTATTAAGTGTGCGTGACATAAGTGCAAAAATACATACATGTGTAGAGATATACATAGAGAAAAACATTAGAACAAAACACAAGATTCAAGGTCTTTGTAACCCTAGTGATAGTGAAGATCACTCGTATTATTGTTGAATAATATTGAATCGTTTGGTGAAATACTTTCATTGTTCTTTGTTAAATATACACAAGCATCACAGTTCCATTTCCAAATAAACTTCTAAGTGTGGTTAAGTAGATTCCGCATGCTTAATCATATTCACTCAAAATATCATATTACACGTTAAAAGGTCCAACACCTATAGTGTGTAATCACAGTCAACCGATCCTCTCAGTTGGTATCAGAGCGTCCAGGTTGATACTTTTGATTTAGAAGAAGAAATGGATACAGAATCTATTCAAACAAATGTTGCTGCAAAGTTGCCAGTTCTCAAACAGAATGAGTTTGAATTGTGGAGGTTAAGAATAGAACAGTTTTTCCAGGTGCAGGATTACACTCTCTGGGAAATCATTGAAGATGGAAACTCTTTCAAACCCACAACCTCTTTATCAACAGTTGAAGGTAGGGAAATTTCAGTTGTTCAAACTGTCCCTACAACTGCTGATGAAAAGATAAAGAAGAAGAATGACCTCAAAGCCAGAAGTATGCTGATGATGACCATTCCAAATGATCAACTTATAAACTTCAGCAAATTCAAAGATGCCAAGTCATTATTTGAGGCAATAGTTGCAAGATATGGAGGGAATGAAGCCACAAAGAAGACCCAGAAAACCCTTCTCAAGCAGCAGTTTGAAAATTTCTCATCAACCATGAATGAATCTCTTGACCACATGTTTACAAGGCTACAGAAAATTGTGAGTCAACTTGCTGTACTTGGGGTTGATATACCTCAAGAAGATTTAAACTCAAAATTTCTGAGAAGCTTACCAGAAGAGTGGGCTATGCATGTTGTTGTTTGGAAGAATAAACCAGACATAAACACTATGGATCTTATGGATTTGTATAGCAACTTTAAAATTGTGGAACAAGAAGTAAAGAAAACTGGTGTCTCAAGTTCATATACTGGGAACATGGCTTTTATGTCATCTCCTAGTAGTTCAAACCCAGTTAAAGATGAAAAGGTTGATAATGGAGCTGGTGCTGCTAGTTCATCAAGCAGTACCTTTGGTATATTGAATGAAAAGGCTTGTTGTGCCTTTTTCACAAGCCAGAATAATGGGTCCATGCTTACTCATGAAGATCTCTTAGAAATCAATGATGATGATTTAGAAGAGATGGACCTAAAATGGCAAATTTCTCTTCTTAGCATGAGGGCTAAGAAATTCTATCAGAGGATGGGGAAGAAACTCACTATCAGCAGCAATGATACTGCTGGTTTTGACAAGTCAAAGATAGAATGCTATAACTGTCATATGTTGGGGCACTTCTCAAGAGAATGCAGAAGGCCAAGACAGCAAGATAGCAAGAATAGAGGTTTTGGATGCAAGTCCAAGACAGGGGAATCAACCAATCCAAAAGCTATGGTAGCTATTGATGGATTAGGATTTGATTGGAGCTTTACTGCTGATGAAGAAGAAGAAACTTCCCCTCAGACAGCTCTTATGGCTTTTACAACAGAGGTACAACTTGATAAAGTTTGTTCAAATAATTGTTCTGCTCTTAAAAGTTTAGAAACCTTAACCAAACATAATGAGAATCAAAGAAAAGAATTAATTGATACAGCTCATAGCTTAACAAATCATAAAAGAGGTTTAGCTACTCTAGAGGAACAATTAATACATTTTAGAACAAATGAATCTACCTTTACTGATGTCAAAATTCTTCTTGAAAGAGAAATAATGTTTAAAAACAATGACATTTGTAACTTAAAAGCTGAAGTAGATAGGCTTAGAAAGGCTAAAGAGAATATTCAAATGAGTGTAGAAACACTAGATTATGCATCTAAGGGTGTGACTAACTTAATTAAATGTCAAGTTATTAATAAAGCTAAGTCTGGTGTTGGATACAAATCTGTTCCTCCACCATATAGAGGTATTCCTTCACCCCCAGGAATTGACCTAGAACACACAGGATTACCTGAATTTCAACTACCCGAATTAAAATATGGTGTTCAACCAAAGTCTAATGTAGTTGATAATGAACCTTTGAAAGAAATTGAAAGTTTAAGTAAAACTTCACTTCCTAAGGACAAGGTGTGTTCTTGTAGAAAGTCAGATGGTCCAATCATTGAGGACTCAACATCTGATGATAAAAAGGTTAAACAGGTTATGTCTAAACCTGAAGTGGTTAAGAAAGCAAGGACAAGAGTTCCTAAGATAGTCAAACACAATACTGATAGGCCTAAGACCAATGAAAAACATGTTAGGCAACCAGTAAGATATTGTGAACAATATAGAACCATAAACAAGCATAGAGGTAACCAAAATAATTGGTATAGTCTCAAGTCTCTCGAACAAAGAGATAACAAAGCTTGTTACACATGTGGTAGTTTTGACCATCTTACAGCTTTCTGCAACCAATGGGTATATGGGTATGAAAGTAATAGAGTGAACCACAAAAGGCAAATACCTAAATCTCATTTTCACTCTAATCCTAAAAGATCAAAACCCAAAACAGTCACAAAAGCAGTTCCTGCTGATAGAGCAAAAAATGTTCCTGCTGAAAAGAAAATGGTTTCTGCTAACAAACCATATATGACTGTTTACCCAAAATCAACAATTAAGGGTGCAAAAACAACTTTTAAACATGCATCTAATATTGTTCAAAGGCCCATTCAAACAAAGGCAGTGGTCCAAAAACAAGTTTGGAGACCAAAAGATACAACTGCAAAGCCATCAGTTTCTGCTGATAGCCAAACAGTTCATATCACTGCTAAGGGAAACAGGGCAAATGCTGTTAAGGCCTCAGCATGTTGGATTCTTAAATCCAATGTTGCATCAACTATCCTTAAGAGATTACATTCCATTGATGCAAGAGGCAGATCCAAGTCAGTGTTGGCTTGGATCCCCAAAGAAAACTAATTCCTTAATTTATGTGCAGGGACATTCATCAGCAGATACTGAAGATCAAGGATTCTCAGACAGTGGATGTTCAAGACACATGACAGGGAACAAGTCTTATCTCTCAAATTTTCAATCAGTAGATGGATGCTATGTTACCTTTGGAGGAGGAATTGGAGGAAAAATTATTGGTAAAGGTACTATTAAAACCGGTAAACTAGATTTTGAAGATGTGTACTATGTGCAAGAGCTTAAGTATAATCTTTTTAGTGTCTCACAAATGTGTGACAAAAAGAACAAAGTTCTCTTTACTGACACTGAATGTCTTGTATTTTCTTCTGATTTTAAGATGCCTGATGAAAGTCAAGCACTTTTTAGAATTCCAAGAAAAGGCAACATGTACAGTGTTGATATGAAGAAAATTGTTCCAAAAGATTCTCTTACTTGTCTTTTTGCTAAGGCCACATTGGATGAATCTATGAAATGGCATAGGAGGCTTGGTCATATTAACTTCAAAACCATAAATAAGATTGTCAAAGATGGTTTGGTAAGAGGTTTACCTCAAAAACGATTTGAAAATGATCAAACATGCATTGCTTGTCTTAAAGGCAAACAACACAAAGCCACTTGTAAGCCCAAAATTTTTAACTCTATCAATCAATCATTGTTTATGCTGCATATGGACTTATTTGGTCCTACAAATGTTAGAAGCTTGTTGCATAAGAGATATTGTCTAGTTATTACTGATGACTTTAGTAGATTTACATGGTATTCTTTTTAGGAAATAAGGATAAGACTTCTAGCATCCTTAAGATCTTCATAACAGAGATAGAAAACCTAGTAAGCAAAAGAGTAAAAGTCATTAGATGTGATAATGGGACAGAATTTAAAAATAGAGTTATGGATGATTTCTGCAAAGAAAAAGGTATTAAAAGAGAATTTAGTGTTGCAAGAACTCCACAACAGAATGGAGTTGCTGAAAGGAAAAATAGAACACTAATAGAAGCTGCTAGAACTATGTTAGCTGACTCTAAGTTGCCTATAACTTTTTGGGCTGAAGCAGTCAACACTGCTTGCTATGTTCAAAATAGAGTTTTAGTTGTCAAACCTCACAATAAGACATCATATGAACTTTTTAGAGGTAGAACTCCTGAAATAGGATTTCTTAGACCTTTTGGATGTCATGTGACAATTCTGAATACCTTAGACCATCTTGGAAAGTTTGATGGAAAAGCAAATGAAGGATTCTTAGTTGGATATTCTATTAATAGCAAAGCATTCAGAGTATACAACATGAGAACTAGAAGAGTAGAGGAAAATCTACATGTGAAGTTTTTGGAAAACAAAAACAATGTAGAAGGTCAAGGTCCCAAATGGCTATTTGATCTTGAAACTCTATCCAAATCAATGAATTATGTGCCTTTTGTTGCAGAATCTAATGAATTTTCAGGTTCACAAACTGCTGATGCAACAAATGGAGAAGGATTAGAGAAGGAGACAGATCAAGATTATGTGTTGATGCCAATATGGACAAATGCAAGTGTGGATTCAACTTCAATAAATGGTGAATCTTCTTCTGGTAAATCTAAAGAAGATGTTGACGATGAATACAAGGAAGAAAGAGCTAAGGAACAAACGTTTCAAGTCAGAAGTAACACTGTTGTTTCTGCTGATAAGCAAATCGTTCCCACTGATAAGCAAAATGTTTCTGCTGATGGACCATCAAAAGAAACACAAGCAAATATCTCAGAAGATGAGGTGGATTTCAACAACCTTCCACCTGATTATCAAGTTCTTTCTACTCCACACTCAAGGATTCACAAAGTCCACTCCCTGGACAATGTAATTGGAGATGTACAATCAGGAGTGAAGACAAGACAACAATTGATGTCTTCAGATCAACAAGGGCTTCTTGATGCCCTTTATGCTTCAAAACAACATGAGTTTTCCAACTCTTGTTTATTTGTATGTTTTCTCTCATAAGATGAACCAAAGAATATTCATAAAGCCCTAGAGAATTCAAGCTGGTTGGAGGCTATGCAGGAGGAGCTTCTACAGTTTAAGATTCAAAAGGTTTGGGTGCTAGTTGATTTACCAAGTGGTGTAAGGGTAATTGGCACTAGATGGGTTTTTAGGAATAAAAGGGATGAAAGGGGCATAGTGATAAGAAATAAAGCTAGATTAGTAGCTCAAGGGTACACACAAGAAGAAGGGATAGACTATGAAGAAGTTTTTGCTCTAGTAGCAAGGATTGAAGCCATTAGACTCTTTTTGGCTTATGCTTCATTTATGGGATTCACAGTTTATCAAATGGATGTCAAGAGTGCTTTCTTATATGGTACTATTGAAGAGGAGGTGTATGTCTCACAACCACCTGGTTTTGTTGATCCTGACCATCCAGACAAAGTGTACAAGGTTGTTAAAGCTCTATATGGCATACATCAGGCACCAAGAGCTTGGTATGAAACACTGGCTTCCTACTTAATTTCAAATGGATTTCAAAGAGGCAAGATAGATTAGACACTTTTCACCAAGAAGCATAAGAAGGATCTTTTGCTAGTTCAAGTGTATGTGGATGATATCATTTTTGGATCTACAAAGAAGGAGATGTGTTTGGAGTTTGAGAAGCTTATGCACAATAAGTTTCAGATGAGTTCCATGGGGGAACTTACATTCTTTTTGGGTCTGCAGGTTAAACAATCAAAAGAAGGAATCTTTATTAGTCAAGACAAATATGTTGCAGAGATTCTTAGAAAGTTTCAATTTGATGATTCCAAAACAGCAAGCACACCAATTGATCCTGAGAAGCCACTTCTTAAAGATGTAGAAGGAACTAATGTGGATGTACACACATACAGATCTATGATAGGTTTTTTGATGTATCTTACATCATCAAGACCTGATATTATGTTCTCTGTTTGTGCTTGTGCAAGATATCAAGTAACTCCTAAGGTTTCTCATTTAACAGCAGTCAAGAGAATTTTTAGATATCTCAAGGGTCAACCTAGGTTGGGTCTGTGGTATTCTAAGGAGTCATCTTTTGACTTGGTAGCATTCTCAGATAGTGATTATGTTGGTGCTAGCTTGGACAGAAAGTCAACAACCGGAGGATGTCAATTCCTTGGATGCAGACTTATCTCATGGCAGTGTAAGAAACAGACAATGGTTGCTACTTCAACAACTGAAGCTGAATATGTAGCTGCTGCAAATTGTTGTGGTCAAGTTCTATGGCTTCAAAACCAACTTCTTGATTATGGGTACAATTTCTTACATACCATTATTCATATTGATAATAGTAGTACAATTTGCATTATTAAAAATCCAGTGCAACATTCTAAAACAAAACACATTGAAATAAGACACCATTTTATTAGAGATTGCAATGAAAAGAGGTTAATTCAAGTAATGAAAATTGCTTCAGAACAAAACTTTGCAGATCTTCTTACAAAAGCTTTTGATGTTGGTATATTTCAATACTTGGTAGCAGGTATTGGAATGCTTAATCTTTAAATTTTTCAATATAATGTGTTCTTGTATATAGATTTTGTTAATGCATCTAAATTTGTTATCTAAAACTACTATTACCAATATTTAAAGTTATTCATACAGTTAATTCTATGATTATTCTAATTCAAGACAAGTACTTTGTACTTTGTTCTTTTGGTTTTAGCCTAACAATTTCAGGTATGAATATTTGAGCTCAAAGGCTATTTCAAGTGAAATCTGCTGATCATTGCTGCTGAAAGCTGATCATTGCTGCTGATATAATAGGTTCATGATAGAAAAAGTTTAGGACTTCAAAACTCCTTAAAACTTCTTTCTTGGAATCTGATTATGATGTTTCACCTTGAATTGATAAAATAGTTGATCAGGTATTAACTGATACAACTCACTTTCTATCATTTTATACTCTCAAGTATAATGTGACTAATCTACGGATATCTGATAGAAAGAACAGCGAGCAACCGTGAATCTAACACTTGTGTTAGAGGTAACAAATGCCACGAGCTGGAAACCCTGTAAAGAAAGCCTTTTGAATAGGTTTATCTGTACACAGGCAGTTATTTATAACTGAAAACATTGGTTCTCACACAACCAGAGGTTGCTTTAAACTGAAATTTTGATTAAGTGTTAGTTACCACACTTAATCCCTTCAAAATGGTTAGAAGCAGTATGATTTTTAATCATAAAATCCTGTTCATACTGCTAAGTCAAATATTTCTTAAACAAGAATTTTCAAAAAGACTCAGAAAATCATCTAATGATGGATGATGAGTCTATGCTCATTGAATCACCTCTCATAGGAGTTAACACACCTAGAAGTGATGAGGGCAGAATCTTAAACTCTTAAGGAATTGATGGCTTCATGTACAAATTGTCTGAAAACATGGAAACTGCTAGATCAGATGATGGTTATATGATATGATTGTGAGAGATCTTTCAAAAAGGGGAGGAAATTGCTCAAGAGAGAAATAAATCTCAGGGGAGGTTACAAAAGCCCTTTAAAGGAAGATTAACCAAAGAAGAAGAAGGAAAAGATAAGAGCATACAAGATGATGACATGGTTTTTACTAAAGAACAAGAACAGAGCTGATAGGAGAAAGTTCTATCTGGATCATTCAAAGAAAGGTTTCAAGTTCAGTTCACTACGTTTGTTCATCACTTCCAAAGACATGCTGAAAGATGATTTCTACTTCTTGGAACAAGCATCCAAGATACACAGCATCATTGCCTCTTATAATTCTTCAAGTTGAAAATTGCACCATCTTTTAGTCCAAGATTGGAGCAAAGATCAGAACCAGATGAGTTACAGAGAAAGACATTCAATCACTCAAAAGAGAAGAAAGTTCAAATCACAGTCTGACAATGAAGTGTTTGAAAGATCTTCACAAAGTCCTCATTTAATTCAGAAAAACATGTTTGAATGTCATTCACATGTTTAGGGGAGGATTGTTGGGAATTAAATAATCAGAAGAATCAGCATAAAGGTTTAAGGAAATACATCAAGTATGTTTCTGCTGATAAAGCATAAAGCAAGTTTCCACTGATGGATTCTGCTGAAGAACGTTTTCTACTGAAGGTGTTTCTGCTGATGGATTCTGCTAATACTACTATGACTCATATGATTCTGCTGATACTTTTATGACTCATACGAACAGGTGTGTAGATAAGTACGACTTATTCTACTGATTCATATACAAGATAATATCTTTGTTGTAGTCATCAAATTGAACACTCCAAGTGAGTTGTAATCTTAGATACATGTTGTATCTTAATGACTCATATGATAAGTCATCAAACTAGCTCGAATAAAGCTTAGTCATAAGCTAGTATTTAGATGAGTCATATAGTTTGTAAAAGATCTTTCCTTGGACTATAAAAGGAAAATCTTAGATATGTATTAAGTGTGCGTGACATAAGTGCAAAAATACATACATGTGTAGAGATATACATAGAGAAAAACATTAGAACAAAACACAAGATTCAAGGTCTTTGTAACCCTAGTGATAGTGAAGATCACTCGTATTATTGTTGAATAATATTGAATCGTTTGGTGAAATACTTTCATTGTTCTTTGTTAAATATACACAAGCATCACAGTTCCATTTCCAAATAAACTTCTAAGTGTGGTTAAGTAGATTCCGCATGCTTAATCATATTCACTCAAAATATCATATTACACGTTAAAAGGTCCAACACCTATAGTGTGTAATCACAGTCAACCGATCCTCTCAAACAGCAACCTCATCTTGGTCACTTTCAGCTAAGTTTTGAGGAAAATATGAAAGCTGCTGATGATGGCTTGAACTCTGAGGATGAGCGGGAGCTGAGCAGGTTGGAAGCTTAGATCGAACAAGAGAGGTTTGCGAGCTTTGATCCTTACGACGACGGTTACGACTCCAACAACTCTCAAACCTGGGATCACCCAGATTATAATTGAAGTTTAAGTTTTTAATTTAGTATTTTAATGTTTTAATTTCTGTTTATGTAACGTTTATGTTTTTATTAATAAAAAGTTAAGTTTGTGTTAAAAGATCCCGCCTTCTATTTGAATTTTGAATTTAAAATGTATCCCGCCTTCTGTTTGAATTTTGAATCTAAAAATATCCCACTTCTTATATTATCTCCTATAAATAACACACCATACAATACTATTCTTCACACACTCCTAAAGCATTTCACAATGAATAATCGTTGGTCCATGGAAGAAGAATACTTGCTAGCTAACGTGTGGCTTGAAGTTCACGATTCTAGAGACCTTGTGAATGGATGTTCTTTTTGGAATGAAGTTACACAAAGGTTCAACGATCAGACTGATGGTGAGTACCGTAATAAAAATATTATTACGGCTCAATGGAATAGAATCAACCATGAATGTCGTAGTTATAATTCTATTTACAAAGAGTTGCAGCGTACAAGTCAAGACCCTTGTCGTCTCAGCAATGCAAACCGAATTTATCATGAACGCCATGGGAAACACATATGCATGGGACAAAGACGATGAGTAATGGTGTTTTATGTTAAGTATTTCCGTATCGTGTTTTATTTATTTTCCGTATCGTGTTTTATGTTATGTGTTGTCATGTAATGTTTACGTTTAATTTTTAGTTATTTAATTCTGTATTGTTTCGCTTATGTAATGTTTACGTTTTATTAATAAAATTTGTGTTTGTGTTAAAAATGGTTTTTTTTAGTTAAAAAAAATGATGCAATATGAGTTGCCACTGTGATGAGAGAGGTGAATATGGGTTGAGGAAAGAGAAAACTGAGTTGGCAGCCGGAAAGATGATGCAATATAGGTCACCACTGTGCCTAGCCTTAGGTATCAACACCACGACAACACAATCGGACCTAAGTCTTTCCTTCGGCTACACTACCAACAACCTCACAACTTCATTCAATCTCCACAAATAACCCATCTTTAACCTAATCTCGGCTATAACAACCTCCAAACCCTTCAATCCGATTCAAGAAAATATATAAACAACTAAATAAACCATAAGGACCATAAGCTCGACTCGACACCACAACCAAAATGACCATAACACGTGGCCGTGAGCGTGAGCTTACGGTTTTTGACCTCAAATCGACCACAAACACAACTCAAATGATACCAAACCTATATTTATTTAATAAAAATAATTAATCCACTTTGTTTACACCCAAAACTAAAAAAAATAAAATTCAACTCATTATGCTCAAGTTTGACCCACACCTAGTCACACACGGGTGTGAATCGGTGTTACCTACCTTCCAAACTCACGGATCTACTCAAAAGTACAAGTGGTGATGGCGGTGGAGGTGCGTGGTGATGATGGTGTGGCTCTATACGACGCGTACGGTGAGGATTATTGATGAGGGAGTCACTAGGGATGTTTTGGTGGTGGTGTATGGTGGGGATAGGCGATGAGGGTGGTGAGAGGGGTGGCCGGCGGTGAGAGATAGGGTGTTGGCGGCTACGTGTGTTGGAGAAGAAACCAAATGACCTAATTTTGTTAAAATTGGGTATATATATTTCCCGTGTTTTGCTAATCTCTGCCGACTGGGCAAATGTTAAGCGCAATTAATGAAGACAAAATTTCCTTTTAAATCAAAAAATGTATTTAATGAACATTTATTCATATCTAAAATTACCATAATTGATCACTATTTTAACATTAATTAACTCTAAGATTCCTTATATACATAGCTAAACAAATGCCCAATGGGCAGAGATTAGCAAAATTCATATTTCCCATATCGCCATAAGAACCAAATGTGTCAACCCTAGCTAACCTTGGGATTAAATGTATAATTTCAAGTAAGGGTCATAGTTGTAATTTAGCTAAACTTTCCATTATATTTCCCGAGCCACATTTGACACTCCAATAGTGATTGTGAAATTTTCTAAGTCGCGCCATTATTTCTAGGTTAGTTTTTCCGTTAAGATTGACTATAAATATGTCTATATTTTATAAACGCATCAAAATTTATCGTTTCTCGCATTATTAAGTTTTATTGTACCGACTCGCGTTGTGCTCAACCTCAAGTTCTATAGGGCCATATCACGCATCAAACAATAACATATCAAAATAATGTCTCACATAAATTTAACCGAGTTCTAGTTTTCAGTTATCCATATTCGTACATAACAGAGCACAAAGTTAAATCTTCAATTTACCGGGCTGTCACAACAAACACCATACTTAAAATAATAATAATAATAATAATAATAATAATAATAATAATAATAATAATAATAATAATAATAATAATAATAATAATAATAATAATAATAATAATAAAGTTCATAAGGAAGATTTTGCGAAAAAAAATAAAAATAAATAAAAATAAAATCACACAAGGACCACTTCTGCAAAAAATCCACAAGGACTAGTTACGCAAAAAATCACAAGAGACTACTTTTGTCACGATTCCTTGCAAAATTTTAAAATGTTTTTACGGATTATTTGTGTTAGCAATCTCTCCCTTTGTTTGATGACAAAACTTCGCAAATAGTCAACAAATCTTGCGACGTTCATGAGTATTTTAGTTTTTTTTTTAAGTAAAAAATACTTATTTAGTGAAAAGAGAAAAGTCCAATTATGGACTAATAATTTTCTAAATTAAGAGATAAATCTCACAAACTTATTTTATTTGAAGAAAAAAAAATTAATTAATTTTTTTTTTTGAATTAAAACCCACTTGCACCACTTTTTTTCTCTTTTTTTTATCTAAAGAACCGTTAATCATTCAACGAAAAAAATTACATTATCGTGATAAGCATTTAATTATCTTCTAGTTTATGGGCACTTTCATATACTTTCGGAAAACTTATATATATATATATATATATATATATATATATATATATATATATATATATATATATATATATATATATATATATATATATAATTTTTGTTTTTTTTTTTGGTTTTTTTTGTTTTTTTATTATTTTTTTTTTGGCACAAGAATTTGCATGATATCAGATGATATAACACTAATTTGTACGTTCAAACACTCAAAATACTGTCGTAAAAGTTATTTTTGAACCTCTAAATCATATAGTTTATTCATAAAAGTTGGGAAATATATATGTATATATATACACACACATTATATATAACTGGAGGCATTACACGTAATATGCCACCTCATTGCCCAGTAATTTATTATCAGTCATGTCATCACATTGTTGCCATGTAAGCAACGTACATGTTATCAGTAGTGTCCACCTTGGCAATTAGTGTTTTAAATGTTTGACCAAATAAAATTCGGAATTAAGAAATGGAGCTGGCATGGTTCGAAGGTGGGATGGTCTCCAAACATAAACAAACACATCAACCACTAGAGCAATCCAACTTTTGTTATTTAGTATCTAAGTAAAAATTGATAAAGGCATTAATTAGAAAAAAAAAATCCAATAATAATATTATCCATTTTAATTTTACGTAAAAAAATTATGAGTTCATTCATAATAATGTTTTCCCAAAACCCTAATATCATGTTTTCATCTAATCCCTAAAATATGATCGACTTGAAAAAATTTATCAACCAACCCGTTGTATTTTTTTTAAAGATCATGTACAGGAAAAAGGTTTGTCTATTTTTCCTTAAAACCCTAATGATGAAAAGCTTATTTGCGTCCTAATAAGGAAAAAAGATTGTAGAACAGGTAGCTTTGCCCACCTGGAAACAGCTATGGTGTATGCAAAATACGGATTATTATTCATGCTCGCTAAATTGATATACCAGGTTGCACTTCCAGGTTCTCAAAACACTAGGGGGTAGTTCCACTTCACTTAGTGGGGTTAATGAAGCAATGGTCGTTGCAGCTAATTGTGTGTGTACTGCTAGGTCAAATAGAGATTGGTTGATAGTTTGTTTGGGTTTTAGATGGCACACCAGTTCGCACACTTTTGAGCGAGTCATATAGATAATGCGTTTAAGTTGTCCAATGGGTTTGAAACTATTGTGAGTTCTGACTAGGGTGTGGTTGCAGCTGTGGAGTACGTCGGGTGCCTGTTTTACGGGTTGCAATACCATCCTCAATTATAAGAAATTTGGTTTTGGTTTTTGTTGCGAATTTGAGCCTTTTTTGCGAAAATGTTGGTTTTTGTGATTAACGATTTTGGCTAATTGTTACAATCTAAGGCGTTGTTCATCTAAGCTTATTCTTTGACTTAAGTTTCAACATTTTTTAGCAAACTTTTAGATCCATAAGCTTCTTTAGATTTCTTTGTAATTTAATTTTCTGTACCCTTTATTTCTTTCAATTAGTTATAGTGCTTGAAGTTTTAAAAATAAAATAAAATAAAATTGCAATGATTGAAATTGACAGGGAATAATGGTGTTGCAGGTTAATGAAGCATCTGGTCTTCCGACTACTTTAGATTTTGGAGGGGTTGTCTCTCAGCTAACACGGTCTATGGTGTAATTTTTGGTGCCTGCTAAACATATTAGTAGAAGGTAATTTTGTACTACTGTAGCCGGGCTATGTCTCGTGTCTGTTTAAGAATGTTTGTTTGGTTCATATATGCATAAATGATTTTGGATAATACCCTTCCCTTGAATTTATAGGATTTGAAGTTTCTTGGGCATTCAAACAGAATTTACCAACTAACAACTATACCTATGTTTTAAATTCTCATCGGGTATCACTTCACATTTTGGAACTTCTTTTTCACTCTTTAAGTAGCTATTATAACAACCTGTCTTTAAGCAAGTGGTACAACACCAAAACACAAATAATTATAGATTACTAAAATGAAGTGTCTAAACGTGCAGGGTATATCAGCAGTTGTTGGATCCATAACTCGAAATCTTGATGATTTGCAAGACGATCAAAGATGTTATGTATCAATTTATGACAACCCAACTCTTCACCTCTTGGTACTTATTTATAATCTCCTCATTTGTAGTTTCATCGGGATCCATTTTAGAGGTGCACAATGGGCAGATGTCTAGCAGGTTGGGTATCGCATCAAAATAGGCTATGGAAAAAAGAGAGTAAGTTTTAAGAGGTTGAAGCTTTGATGCTTTACAAATATTTTTTAAGCTACTTTCAACAGTTCAACCCATTTGTCCTTTTTATTTTAAGCTAATACTTTTAAATTTAGCCCATTCGTTTTGTTATAGATACCCACCTTGGCCTATTCACAATTAAGTAATAACACTATTTTTGAGATCAATATGCACCAATAATACTTAAAAGAAACCCAACCTGGGCCATTCCTGTTCTAATGAGACTTAAAATGGCCCGTTTCAAGTCAAACCCGTGTTTGAAGTGACAAAGTTGTACGTAATTGAATTATATGTGGATGCTAAAATAGGCACAAGAAACATACTAATACACATGTCAAAGCATTATTGCACTCATATTTGAATACAACAATTTTGATCAGGGTGTACATTTTAGGTGGTTTTAAAAAGCAAAGAGACGAAAGCCATATGGAGAATTGAAGCACTATGTAGTGTTCTTAAGGAAGTACTCTCTTTTCGCTATATTGCATGGTAGAGTCAACTCGGATCCTAAAGGACAATGATATTATATGGTCAGGTTAATTATTAACTTCGTACATATTTATTGACGATAATGTAACAAGCAATTTGACAAGTCGACACCTTTTCTGTTTATTCATAGTAAACAAGAAAGTGATGGCTTTGATTCCAACAACATATTGACAAGTTAACGAAGGTAAGTGTAGATAATGGGATGCTACTTTTAGCAAATGAAAAGTTTGATAAGGAAATCGGAGGGTGCCGAAGTGAATCCGAGAAGGAAATTACATAAGAAGAACAATCACCTAAAGAAACAGCTTCCAAGAAAAGGAAATCATCCACAAAACTTCGGAGCTCAAAGTAAGTAATGCAATTTAGTTGAGGTGACAAATTAAGACCGACATGGATAACGTTTTGGTATGGGTCGCTTGCGTTTACCTAAAACACTTTTTGAAAATTTGTTCTTATCGTTGAATTTATTTAGGACATAAACAAATTGTTAAATATGAAACAGAATTTTAAAAGCTCATCTCATATGCTATTGCCAACTTCCGCTAATTTCATTGGCATAAGCGGGACAAACATTGAGCAGTGACCTCATAAATACATACAATAATTTTTGCAATCATTGCATTTTTCAGCTTTGGCATGCTAGAAGATATATATTCCGGCTGTGGTGGAATGAGTAAAACAATCCGGTTTAGATCTATCCACAGTAAGATATGGCGTGATAACTTTAATTATTATCTTGAATTTTATGGCTTAATAATCACTTTGCCATCCCTCTTAATATGTAGAAATGGGCTGCAAATGCCAATAAAAATGTGCGTCCGGAAGTTTTGGATTAAACCATCCAGAGACACAAGTAAGTAACAACTCATCTTTACTGCAATTTTTTTACGAAACCAAAATTGAATGCATTTGATAATTACAGTTCATGTTTTACATATTAGAATTAAATATGCTGAAAAACTGGTGGATATGTTAGAGTGACCTTGATTGAACTAACAAGCGTGAGCTCAAACTCAAGGTATGCATAATTATATCATGATATCACTCTATTAGATATCCGAATCACATATCTGAAGTTAGGTTTATGGAAATAATATTTTTAGGTTCGGTGTCCTCTGTGCTCTGTAGGTCCCATCGCTCCATCACATTATTTGCTTACATACACATCACCCTTATCTTGGGTTTTTAAAATTAACGTATTAATTGGTGTAATAACAAAAATAGCTTGGAACTTTTGGCCCCATGAAAAATACTAACGGAAAGTAGGTTGTTAGTTTTGATCCTGGTGATGATTCTACGAAAAGTCCCCGGAACAAACTGAGCTACGCTTCTGAAGGCACATCTGAAGGCTTAGCAGGTGATCTATTTGACATCCAAGATTTCTCAAAGTTTCATCTACATACACATATGTGCATTGTATATATTTTATTTGTGTCTATGTTTATCAATGATTATAATCAAGGACATACTTCACATGCAGTTTCTCAAGTTCTGGAACGAACATTTACTGGTTAAAAAAACAAGCGGGTTGGTAACGAGTCAAAGTGTTTATTTTCTTAGTACGTGTCCAAAATGGGTCTGGTCAGGGCTAAACTAGAAACACTATTTTTTTTTCAAATTCATTTAAATTGAAGACATGTTTGAGTTGAATATGGTAAGATGCATGGTATATTTCCAACTTAAAATTATAGATTTTATTATAAGAGTTTGATATATAGAATCTTGGCAGAGACTAAGATGGGAGAGACTGTAGGAACATATGTTCTTGGTGAAGGAAAGTCGGGTATAATGGTTTCTAAACCAATATTGGAAGAAGCTTTTTTCATGTTTGATTATTCTGTCGATGCTGGAAAAGCAAGGTTTTTGAGTCTTTCTTTTGCTAATAATGAGAAAAAGGACACCTGTAATCAGTAATCCCAAAGTTCCATTATATTTCCCAAATTATGAACATGTTGCTGGAAAACAAATTGTCCATTTTGAAAGTCAACTCTACCATTACAAAGAACATGTGTATTGTTAGATTTTTATCTTTTTATAACATGTGTACATGGTATTTAATTTATTTCATATGAGAGCTAAGAGTGCACTTAAAAACTTGTCAAGGGACAATGATGGAGTTTGTGGTTGAAGTATTTTCTGGTAAGAATGAAGGCAGCTTTTAGTTGATTTCGTATTGATTGATAACCTAAAGAGTAAAGACTCTGGTCATTTCGTTCATTCACTGTATCGAGTCTTCACAATGTATAAAGTAATCTAAAAAATCTATACTATTATGTTTCCAGGTGGGCAAAGCTACCTGTTCTACAACGTATCGAGTCTCATAGATACAATTGAATCTATGATCTTTAGCCAGGTTTATTTTATTTCAAATTTGTTTCTCAGTTTATTAGATTTCTATCATTAGCGAATTTTAGTTATATTTTGATATCGTTAATGTAAGTTTCATTATTGTTTTTGATGATATTAGGAATTTATATTTGATTGTAGATGAACAACTTGGACACATACATGTATATTCCTGTAGAGGTACGGTTTTTGCATTTATTTTGTGTGATTTCCGTTTGTGAGTTGCATATGAAGTATCTAAAATTGCGCTTTCGTTCATATTTTTTCAGCTTTTTCAAAATACCCATAGCTATATATATTCATGTTATAGTATAATATATTTACTTCAGGTCATTGTCGAGAAAGTTCAAGTGTTGAATAATTCTGTTACGGCTAAGTTGTCATTCTAGGTTACCGGTGCAGACGATGACAGAAACTCCATGAAAGAAGTAACTCTACTCAACTAACTATTATCTCTACATTATCTAATAATGTTACTTATTGAGATGCAAATCTTATCCAAATGCCTTGAAAAATAGGTTATTCTAAAATAAAGTAACCAGCTCATGCTCATTTGTACTATTCAAACACTTTTATGAGATTTTTGTTAATTTTGTTGACGCTCGAAGGATTTAATTATTTGGTCCACTTGATGATATAACAATGATTACAAAAGTGAAGTAGAGGCAGCAGCCTTATGGATATTTATAATAATGAAACTTAAATAACAGTTACTTAATCTACTTTTAGAGTTTGAAGATTGACTTGACTGAATTTAAAGAAAGGAGTAAACCAAAAGACGGTGGAATCGGTAAGGGTTTCGAGAAACCTATTGATTCCTCAAATTATTAGTTGAAAGGTAGTACTTTTGGAAGAAATCCCGTCCATCAAAAAGTTCTTGGAAAATCCAGATCAGGAAAGTGGCGCCAACATCATTGCATCTGTATGTTCCCATTCTCTCACCTGTTCCTATTTTTATGTTTCTTTTATGGGTTGTTTGGTTTGATAGAATAGGAATGAGGTAATGATCTCTCACCTGTTCCTATTTTTATGTTTCTTTTATGGGGTGTTTGGTTTGATAGAATAGGAATGACGTATTACAGGAGATAAGGAGGAATACAGGAGATAAGAGAGAGTAGTACAAAATTTTAAATCAGACTGAGTAAGGAGGAACAAATGACCATAGGGGACACATTGTCATGGTCGAAAGAAGCCTTATGTTTGTCAGCCCGATAATGTGCTGTGAACAGCAAAGAGCCAAGGACAACAACAACGTAAATGTAAAGAATGCTCGATGAAGCTTCGTGAGAACATTGATAATATTTTCAAAGCCGATTTCTACGACCCACTAGCTAGGCACTGCACACATCTAAATAGCTTCAAGTTCCCCATTCTTCAGCTTTTGCAACTCGGTGGTGAGCATACATGTGTTCTCAAGAGTGTAAGTTACCCGAAATATATTGTACAAATTGAAATTGGTTGCTTATATGACATATTATTCTCACACTACAAATTAATTGTAGATTAGTAACACACCAAAATAGTTTTTTAGTCGAAAATGTAATAGTAAATGTAAAGAATACTTTCGCCAAAAAAGTACTACAAAAAGCAAACACCTGCACATTAAAAAGGTATAAGTTAAAGTTTCATCTTTAAAGACATATATATAGCTACACACAAAGAGTGGTAACATATTATATCGATTCAACTTTGTTCATAGCAAGAATCCTAAAACAAAAAGATAAAAGCTTCTACCCACCCCTCTTATGAATGTCACTAAGGACATGACTACTCGAATGATTGATATATTTTGGATTACTGATAAGAAGAATGTTGAATTAGTTATCTATGTTTATTGCTTTGTCACAGTTTACGAACATAACTAAATTTTTTGGTAATCTTTGCAGCACGGAATAATGTCACCACTCTGGATAATTAACACCCACAACATAATCTATGTCACAAACGGGGAATATGAGAATTCAGATAGTGAACGACCAAGGTCAATCATTCTCAATGACCAAGTCCGCGAACAACATTTGGTGGTGGTCCAAAAGTATTTTGTGGTGGATTAACACCTTGGCTGGAAGGACATCTACCTTAAGGGCATTGCCTTTGGCTGTCTTAACAAACGCATACCAGATGTGGAGGGAAGAGGCACAACAACTTAAGTACAGCAGAGGCGGGATGTTTATGAGGAATTTTGTTCATCTTTTCTACGTGAGGAATTGCTACAGAACCACAATAATGATAAATTACCTGACAACTTATATTCAAAACAATTCTCAAAGGTAAAGCGTCAAAATACATGTATGATGTCTGCATTATTTTTTATATGCTTTATATATTGAGTAGTATGTTCTTTCTACCATTCCATTCGATTTCATGTTTAATGATTTTAATCAATAAAGTGTATAAAGTAGCATCGGCTAACAGGTCCATGAATTTCCTTTTGTATCTCCAGTTGCAAATTTTCAACTTTGTTTTTCAGCTAAAAATCACTTATTCTGGTTATGTGGCATTAAATAAGTGATACGTGGGAATCGCACCAGGCTTTACCTCTCAAGGTATCTTGAGAAGCTTACAACCCCCACCAGGCAGTGTACCTGATCGTTGTAGTATAGTATAGTGACAAGTACCGGGGGATTGATCGTTCAGCTAGGAATAGTGTCGCTAGGATTAGAAAACCTAAATACTAGTTCTAAAGATGAGGGATGATTATTTTTGTATTTTTATATTTTTTAGAAAGCAAGTAAAAATCTCGGATTTGAAGGATTTGGGCGGAATTAGTTGCTAGTCAACTAACCCAATACTAAAGATGCAATCAAAATAAAATACTAGAAATGAAAATAAACTAAATTAAACTAAGGTTGTGAGCAATAAATGGAGAAGTTGTGTTTACTTAGATTTCACTACTCCCTAGATATCTTTTACACGTTAATTACTTGTTATAGTTGCGTGGATGACGGATTGTATTCCTTAATACCATTCATGGGGTGGCGCACTTAATTCCCCAATCCTATGAGTGCCTACTTCACTCCTATGTCGAGCCGGCTAAGAAGCTCCTAACATGGGATCATTAGAATTTACTCATGCATTAAATACAACCAATAAAACCTAGTGCACGTCAGTTCATGTTTCCTAAGACGTTCAAGCATGTTACCAATTGGAGATCTGCCAGTTTTCTTAAGCCTAACATCGAAATCATTCATCCAATACAACCATAAACAAGTAATCAACACATAATTAACATCTAGGTTTCATTAGATCTAAGCAAACACAAGATAGATCTAGCCTAGCATGATGGAATTAAGACAAGAACAAGAAATAGACAACCAACACATAGACATATTGATTGAATTAAAAGAACACTTATCTCAATTACACATGAAAGGGTTCAAGGGCTGAAAACCCTTGAAAAACCTGTAAAATTCGTACTAAGTTCGGCCTTAGGGTTTCTCCAAAACTTCTCTCTTTTTATGAATGAAAATTAGAAAACTATATATAGGAAATTGAGGCTGACGGCGTCAAGACCAAATTGGTGACGCCGTCATCTCGCCGCCAAAATAATTCTCGGACTGCCTTGATCTACTTTTGACGTCGTCACGTTATAACATTTTCCAGGCCGTCACGTATTTTACTCTTGACGCTCTACCTTGTGACGCCTTCAATTCTGTACTGGGTCGTCATGAAAATTACTCTTGACGCCATCAGAATTACCTTCTTGACGCCGTCACCTACTGTTCCCAGCAAGGAAAATTAAGACTTTGGCGTTTTCTTCACTTTTATGCTCCAAAAACGTCCGAATTGCTTCCTGATTGGCTCCAAACGGTCAACCTAATTGACCAAGGGATGGTCAACCAAGTCAAACATCTAAAACCAATGCTCCGCGGAATATAGTGTTTCCCCGGGTCGTTATGTCCCGACGAGGTGTGAATTGTTAACAAACGGTTATGTGATCGGGTGAATTTTGATGGAAAGGGTTTGTATGTGATTGAGCTAAGGAATCTACAATGAAATAGCTTAAATAAGCTATATAAATAAGACAGGAAAGATTGAAAACCCAGAAACGTTTAAAACTTAAAAACGTGTACGTTACGTTTAAATAAAACGTAAACGTACGAAATAAAAAGTGAAAACGGAAATCTGAAAACACCCAGGGGGTGAAAATTACTTTTTTACAAACTAAAAGGTTAAAGAAAATTTTTAGAAAAAGAAAATAAATTTTTACACTAATTAATTATTTAATACTAATTAATACTTATTATTAATATTTAAACAACTTAAATATAATATAATATTAATTTAACACTAGAAAAATGAAAATAAAATTTCTAAAATTATAAAACAACTAAAAACAAGTTTTAAAAATAAAAATAAGTGTTTTTGTCTTTTTGTGAATTTTATATTAATTAATTACTAATTAACTAATTAAACTATTTTAAATTAAGAAAAATACTAAATGAGCAGTAAAAATTCTAATAAAATTTCTAAAATTATTTTATAACATATAAAAGCTATAAAAAAATATAAAAACTTAGTTTTGCTTAATAAAAACTAATTATGCTATTTAAAACTAATTATTAATTAATAATTAATAAAACTAAAATTAATTCTAATAAATACTAAATGAGAAAATAAAAATCTGAGAAAATTATTATAAATACTTTAATATAATAGGTACTTAATAAAAATATAAAAATGACAAGTACTTAATAAAAATCTAAAAATGAAAAATAAAATTAAATAGAAACTATCACTTAAAATTACTTTTGATTTTCTGGATTTTCTTTTTGGAAACTTAATTTATACTTAAAAATAGATAACTTTTACAAAAACAAATTTGGTTGAGCTTAAAATTAAGCAAAATACAAGCTTGCTTGTTTGACAGTTGACTTTGGTCAACTGTCAAGGGAAGAAAGGTGTGTAGGCAGCTAGGGGGGCCCACAAAGGTAAAAGCTGATGCAAATAAGCTAAGTGAACTAAAATAAGCCAGAAAAAGCAAAAAAGTAGCACTGAATAAGCTAAGGGAGTGATTAAGCTAATCCAAAAACCAAGTGGAACTCAGAATCTGGGACAACTTTGAGGGCAAGATTCAGGTGGGACCCAGGGGTCCAAGGTCAAAGCTATGGTCAAAAGTTGATCCCCACCAGGAGGGGGTTGTTAGGAACAAAGATGGTAGCTTGGGACCCACTGAGGTGGTCAGAAAACCACCACCAAGTGGTGGTGGTGAGTGGTGGTTCTGTGCAGCAGGGCAGACCTTGCCCTGCAAGTGTATTTGGAGAGATGGTGGGCCCCACACAAAATTCTTAAAAATCAGGGAAGAGTAGAACCTTGAAATAGAGCTGGTAGACTACAAATTACAACAAGTTTCAATCTATGAAAGCTAACACAAAAATCAGCAATAATCTTGCAATAATTGGAAAAATCTGAAAGACCACTTTTGACTTTTCACTAGAACTTGGTACTTTGACTTTGATGAACTTTGAAAGCTTCTGAATGATTAGTACATGTTAATTAAACCTAATGAAAGCTAAATAAAGCAAACTAAACTAATTTCAAATTGAAATCAAAAGTTTGACACACCTAACAGTCCAACAGTGGACTGTTAAGTAATTTGAGGTGAGATTTTGACTTGTGAGCTATTAGGACATAAAATTAAGACTTGAACAACCTAAATAAACCTAATGTAGTATGCATAAACTAAAGCAACAACAAAACACCAACCAGAGGATAGCTAGATAGGCTGATCCAAACACCCTCTAGTATGACAGATTTCACAAATTTCAAAACAAGTAATCTATTCAAACCTTGAAACTGAAATTTAAACTTTTACCAAGACTTGATAAGCATAATTAAACTGAAATGAAACATAAATGAAGCATATGAACAATGGATACCACAGAATGGAAAATGCTTACAATGCCACAAAATCTGAAAGGGATGACCAGGGTACCAAACCACAACCTACAGCCTACCACTAGGAACTAAGCCCTCAGTAATCCAAAATTAGCTAAGAACCTGCTTCCTTTCCTCTTTGAGACTGATTTTTTTATTTTTTCTTTATTTTTCTTATTTTTTGATGATTTTGCTTTTATGAAATGAAATTGGCTTCAAAGCCTTGATAGCTTTACAAAAACTTGTTAGAACTTTGATTGAGCTGAAAGAAGCACTTAAAACAGCATTTAACAATATATAGCAAAGTTGTCAATTTTGCCAAAATAGTGCATAAACTGAATTTGTAAATTAAACTGAAATCAAGGTTTAAACAAAGCTTGTATTAATCACTAAACTGGATACAACTTGAATTTAAGACAGAATTTAAAGGTTTACAATGGAAATTTAAAATCTACACTACGAAATGGTCTAAAAACATGTGACAACCTATTCTTCTCTTTTTCTTGATCTTTTATAGGCCCTGGAGCTCTTCTCTTTCTTTCCCACTTGTCCTTCGCCATTGGATTGCTCTCTTTTGATCTGAGCCGTTTAAATTATTATTGGTGGGAAAATGGGGATAGCAGTTTGGGTAGTTTAGGTGAGGGCAATAAATGAGGGGGGGTTGGTTTGGGTTGGTGAATGTATTTATGATGGTTGGTGAATGTTTTGTGGAGAAGAGGAGGGGGAGACACTGAGCTGAAAACCAGGGAAAGGGGTTGAAGATGGTTGTGGTGTTGACTGGTTGTTGACCGGGGGTGGACTTTCCTTGACTGGGTTATATTAGTTTGGGATTGGGCCGGTTGTGGTGGGCTTTGGGGAAGTGTTCATGGATCAGGTTTGGTTAGGATGGGTTTTTGTTGGGTTAAATAATTAAAAGGGTCCGTTTGGTTAATAGAAATACACAAGGACCAAAAATGTAACACAACCAAAAGTGAAGGGCTAAACATGACATTATTCAAAAGTATTACAAGGACCATTATTGCCATGTTTAGATAACCTAAGGACCAAAATTTGATATTTTCCAAAATATAAATTTCCAGGGACCTATTTTGCAAATTTCCAAACTCCGAGGACCAAAAGTGTAAATTTTCCAAAACTTTTACCCAAGTGTTATTTTTGATAACTTTTTATTTTAAAAGGACTTGGGTTGAGTTTTCTTGCAAAATAAATGCACAGGGACTAGTTTTGAAAACTTTTTTGAAAGTCGGGGGACTGAAACTGCCAATTTTGCAAACTTTATACGTTTTTTCTTTGTTTTTGCACATTTTGCATTTAAAACACATGAAACACAATCCCTGAGATAATTTAAGTATTTTGATATCTTTTTTATTGTTTTTATATGTTTTGGCAGTTTAAATACGACAAAAATGATAAGTGTTTGAGCACTCATCAATCCCCCACACTAAACTATTGCTAGTCCCTAGCAATACTGTTTTGAAAACTTGATGGATTTTAAACTCTTTACCAAAAGCCATCACTTCTGGAGTAGCCAGGTGTAAGAACTGTGGCACACCTGATAACCGTGTGATTTTGAGCAAACCACCAGCTGTCAACGGATTTGAGTAGTCTTTACCAAAAGCCGTTTGCTTCTGGACTAGCCAGCTCTTGATGGAATTGTCAACATCTTGGTGAGCTGATTACCAATTATGGATTTTCCACGGCCTTTACCACAAGCCATAATCTTGCGGGCTAGCCAACTCATTTATTTTAGGGAGTTGATGAACCATACAATTTTGGGCAAATTGCAAGCCGTAAACGGATTTGAGATGTCTTTACCAAGAGCCGTTTGGTCCTGGACTAGCCAATCCCTTTTGTCGGTTAGACAAGGCGGACTGATTACCACAAAAATTTTGAAGCACCAGTGAAAAAATTTATAAATTTTTGAAATTTTGGCTAAAACGGGGGTATTATATAGTAAAATGTGATAAAATTTGCTAGAATAGCGAATACCCCCCCCCCCACACACACACACTTAGCATGAATATTGTCCTCAATACTCAAAGTCCCGGCTATTATGCCGACATTTTGAACATAAAAGGGCAACATTACAAGCTAAGCGTGGAAAACACCATTTTGTTTTTCACTTCATAAGTAACCATAGCATGGAGGACTCCCCCACACTTAGGGTGAAAACCCTATATGCATGCTACTGTTTTTGTTTACCGAGTCGCTAGCTTGACTCGACCCCGAATTCATTTGTCCTTGGGGAATGTGGAAGAAGTGATCTCCATCGGACTTTCATTCAAAATGTTTGGACAAACATTTGAAGCACGTGAAAGTTCCACACCAATGAGATAAGTATCCGGCTCAAGATAATGATACATGAAAATGTCGGGATCAAATATGGTGTCTTCATTCCCGAAGGAGTGAAGAAGAGAAGAAGTCACCCTGTAGGTGAAGAAAAGGAAGAAAATCATGATAAAAAGCATGATTTGATCTTCTTCCTCGAGAGGAGGCTCAATAGCCTGAGTTTGGATTTCAAAGGGTAAGCTCGTAAACAACCCGGGAGGGTGGGTGGGAATTTGCAAGTTCTCATAATTGAGAGCATCTCCCCCCGGGCTATCAAACTGATGAGCGAGTTCACCGGAGAACTCCTCATGAAGAGAATCATTCACAAGATGTGAATCTGTGAACTCGTGTACCGGAATAGACTCATCACAATCCTCGTCAAAGATTGGATTGTTAGAAATCATAGTGAATTCAGATTCGAAATCAAATAGAGGATTGGTGAGAGTCGTATCGAATGTTTCGGGAACAAAGTGAATATTATTCTCTGTTGGATTGTCGGGATAAGAAGTGAGTGACGGATCATGATAAAGAAGACTTTCAATTTCTCCCAGATCGGCTTGGAAATCGAGGAGACCATCATCACTTTCCAATGAAAGTGGATCGATGTGAGTAAGTTCATCAGCGAACTCCTCAAGAAGAGGATCAACATCAGAATGAGGCAGTGGTGCCTCAATATACTCAATGTCTCCATGAGATGTACAATCATCATTAAAATCTGAGAAAGTCTCAAAATGATCATTTGAACACTCAAGAGGTGAAGGAATATCACATACATGATCCAAAGTTCCCTGTGACTCTCCTGGGATTGGGACAAGGATCTCCACACTAGACTTTATTAATTCGTCCGATTCCTTATCAAGAACAATGCTAAGATGCTCATCCCCCATGATCAGAGAGTGAGTGTGAACTTCGAGTGTGATAATAGACTGAGGGAGTTGAGAAGGACTAGCAGACATGGGTTTTATAAATTTCATTTGTTCTTCTGCTAGTAATTCTATCATAGTCTTTTCTCCCTGATTTTCCAAGGAAGGAATCACAACAGATGAACTTGACGAACCCTTTCAAAATTGAGAAATATCAAGGGTGACATCATCATCATCATCGTCGAGAAGATCAGCATTGCGAAATATGGCATGTGCTTTAGCTGCTTGTTCTAAGACTAGCAATTCTTCCTTGCTCAATTTGTTTCTAGCTGCTCGTTCTTCCGCAAGTAATTCTGCCATAGATTTCTCACGAGAGCTTTGAAACGATGAAGTAGCCAACTCCTCCTTAAGATCTTTCAATATCTTAAGAGCCTCTATTAAAATGTCTTGCTCAGTAACAAGAGGAGTTGCTTGGGTTATTTGGTACTCTGGAGGTGGGTCTGAAAATGAATAGTCGTAATTGTTACAAGGAAACGGATTCCCTGTTTGACAATCAGAGCTAGTGTGTGGACCTCCACAATACTCACAACAGTAAAACTGATGTGGCTGTGAGTCGTATGTGTTGTAGTCATAATTGTTATCAGGAAACTGCTCATAGACAAGCGTGTTTCCCGATTGACAATCAGAATTGTAGTGTGGACCACCACAGTACTCACAACAGTAAAACTGTTGAGTCTGGCTTGGTGTATCTTGATACGAAGCATCATTGAAGTTTGGATAATATGATTCTTGCTCGTATGAATGTGTTGGGTAATTGGAAAAATTTGAAGAGTCGTTGAATGAGTTTTGATTAGGATCATAAGTAAATGAATTACTCGACCCACAAAACAAACAACTCCCGTTTTGGATATCATTACCACATTGTACACATGTACACCAACGACATGGCAAACCAAAAAGTGGCTCACCACAACCAACACAAGGAATAAAAGCCGGAGGTGGGACAAGTGGTGTGCTCTTAGAGCTAGCAATTTCCACCACTTCCGTTATGGTCTCGGGTTTTGGTTCTTGATAATCGTGAAGATTGGGCAAGTCATTCTTTTCAGTCACTGCCCTAAGCTCTGTACGTTTGCTTAACGACCTTATAACCTTATATCGTGAAAGGCTAGGATCAATTGTGAGCTTAGGTTTTTGGACAACCATAGGTTGGACGTATTTAGCACTTCCATCGTCAGAGGGGAGTACATGGTCCTTTGTCACCTCGGTTTCTTGATTCATTTCCCTCACCGGAGAGGGAATAGGAATCGAAGGTCCATCATAATCACTACGACATCTCGATATTTTTGACAAGGCCATAAGTTTTTCAATTTTGCTCTCAAAGGCCCATTGTTTAAAGAAATCGTCATCGAGATATGTTATTTAGAATTATACATGAGAGGGGTATAAGAAGGTAGAATCAAACGGATAGAGGGTAAGGAAAAATATTTTTGGGTTTTTATGAAAGGATATGAACAAGGATGGATAAATGTACAATGGAACGAATTCCAAAGTCACTAATCAGAAAAACCGTTTAGAAAACGCACACAACCTCCCCGGCAGCGGCGCCAAAAGTTGATTGGCTCCAAACGGTCAACCTAATTGACCAAGGGATGGTCAACCAAGTCAAACGTCTAAAACCAATGCTCCGCGGAATATAGTGTTTCCCCGGGTCGTTATGTCCCGACGAGGTTTGAATTGTTAACAAACGGTTATGTGATCGGGTGAATTTGGATGAAAAGGGTTTGTATGTGATTGAGCTAAGGAATCTACAATGAAATAGCTTAAATAAGCTATATAAATAAGACGGGAAAGATTGAAAACCCAGAAACGTTTAAAACTTAAAAACGTGTACGTTACGTTTAAATAAAACGTAAACGTACGAAATAAAAAGTGAAAACGGAAATCTGAAAACACCCAGGGGGTGAAAATTACTTTTTTACAAACTAAAAGGTTAAAGAAAATTTTTAGAAAAAGAAAATAAATTTTTACACTAATTAATTATTTAATATTAATTAAATACTAATTAATACTTATTATTAATATTTAAACAACTTAAATATAATATAATATAATATTAATTTAACACTAGAAAAATGAAAATAAAATTTCTAAAATTTTAAAATAACTAAAAACAAGTTTTAAAAATAAAAATAAGTGTTTTTGTCTTTTTGTGAATTTTATATTAATTAATTACTAATTAATTACTAATTAACTAATTAAACTATTTTAAATTAAGAAAAATACTAAATGAACAGTAAAAATTCTAATAAAATTTCTAAAATTATTTTATAACATATAAAAGCTATAAAAAATATAAAAACTTAGTTTTGCTTAATAAAAACTAATTATGCTATTTAAAACTAATTATTAATTAATAATTAATAAAACTAAAATTAATTCTAATAAATACTAAATGAGAAAATAAAAATCTGAGAAAATTATTATAAATACTTTAATATAAGAGGAAATTAATAAAAATATAAAAATGACAAGTACTTAATAAAAATCTAAAAATAAAAAATAAAATTTAATTAAAATTAAATAGAAACTATCACTTAAAATTACTTTTGATTTTCTGGATTTTCTTTTTGGAAACTTAATTTATACTTAAAAATAGATAACTTTTACAAAAACAAATTCGGTTGAGCTTAAAAATAAGCAAAATACAAGCTTGCTTGTTTGACAGTTGACTTTGGTCAACTGTCAAGGGAAGAAAGGTGTGTAGGCAGCTAGGGGGCCCACAAAGGTAAAAGCTGATGCAAATAAGCTAAGTGAACTAAAATAAGCTAGAAAAAGCCAAAAAGTAGCACTGGATAAGCTAAGGGAGTGATTAAGCTAATCCAAAAACCAAGTGGAACTCAGAATCTGGGACAACTTTGAGGGCAAGATTCAGGTGGGACCCAGTGGTGGTGGTGAGTGGTGGTTCTGTGCAGCAGGGCAGACCTTGCCCTGCAAGTGTCTTTGGAGAGATGGTGGGCCCCACACAAAATTCTTAAAAGTCAGGGAAGAGTAGAACCTTGAAATAGAGCTGGTAGACTACAAATTACAACAAGTTTCAATCTATGAAAGCTAACACAAAAATCAGCAATAATCTTGCAATAATTGGAAAAATCTGAAAGACCGCTTTTGACTTTTCACTAGAACTTGGTACTTTGACTTTGATGAACTTTGAAAGCTTCTGAATGATTAGTACATGTTAATTAAACCTAATAAAGGTAAATAAAGCAAACTAAACTAATTTCAAATTGAAATCAAAAGTTTGACACACCTAACAGTCCAACAGTGGACTGTTAAGTAATTTGAGGTGAGATTTTGACTTGTGAGCTATTAGGACATAAAATTAAGACTTGAACAACCTAAATAAACCTAATGTAGTATGCATAAACTAAAGCAAAACCAGAGGATAGCTAGATAGGCTGATCCAAACACCCTCTAGTATGACAGATTTCACAAATTTCAAAACAAGTAATCTATTCAAACCTTGAAACTGAAATTTAAACTTTTACCAAGACTTGATAAGCATAATTAAACTGAAATGAAACATAAATGAAGCATATGAACAATGGATACCACAGAATGGAAAATGCTTACAATGCCACAAAATCTGAAAGGGATGACCAAGGTACCAAACCACAACCTACAGCCTACCACTAGGCACTAAACCCTCAGTAATCCAAAATTAGCTAAGAACCTGCTTCCTTTCCTCTTTGAGACTGATTTTTTTATTTTTTCTTTATTTTTCTTGATTTTTTGATGATTTTGCTTTTATGAAATGAAATTGGCTTCAAAGCCTTGATAGCTTTACAAAAACTTGTTAGAACTTTGATTGAGCTTAAAGAAGCACTTAAAACAGCATTTAACAATATATAGCAAAGTTGTCAATTTTGCCAAAATAATGCATAAACTGAATTTGTAAATTAAACTGAAATTAAGGTTTAAACAAAGCTTGTATTAATCACTAAACTAGATACAACTTGAATTTAAGACAGAATTTAAAGGTTTACAATGGAAATTTAAAATCTACACTACGAAATGGTCTAAAAACATGTGACAACCTATTCTTCTCTTTTTCTTGATCTTTTATAGGCCCTGGAGCTCTTCTCTTTCTTTCCCACTTGTCCTTAGCCATTGGATTGCTCTCTTTTGATCTGAGCCGTTCAAATTATTATTGGCGGGAAAATGAGGATAGCAGTTTGGGTGGTTTAGGTGAGGGCAATAAATGAGGGGGGTTGGTTTGGGTTGGTGAATGTATTTATGATGGTTGGTGAATGTTTTGTGGAGAAGAGGAGGGGGGAGACACTGAGCTGAAAACTAGGGAAAGGGGTTGAAGATGGTTGTGGTGTTGACTGGTTGTTGACCGGGGGTGGACTTTCCTTGACCGGGTTATATTAGTTTGGGATTGGGCCGGTTGTGGTGGGCTTTGGGGAAGTGTTCATGGATCAGGTTTGGTTAGGGTGGGTTTTTGTTGGGTTAAATAATTAAAAGGGTCCGTTTGGTTAATAGAAATACACAAGGACCAAAAATGTAACACAACCAAAAGTGAAGGGCTGAACATGACATTATTCAAAAGTGTTACAAGGACCATTATTGCCATGTTTAGATAACCTAAGGACCAAAATTTGATATTTTCCAAAATATAAATTTCCAGGGACCTATTTTGCAAATTTCCAAACTCTGAGGACCAAAAGTGTAAATTTTCCAAAACTTTTACCCAAGTGTTATTTTTGATAACTTTTTATTTTAAAAGGACTTGGGTTGAGTTTTCTTGCAAAATAAATGCACAGGGACTAGTTTTGAAAACTTTTTTGAAAGTCGGGGGACTGAAACTACCAATTTTGCAAACTTTATACGTTTTTTCTTTGTTTTTGCACATTTTGCATTTAAAACACATAAAACACAATCCCTGAGATAATTTAAGTATTTTGATATCTTTTTGATTGTTTTTGTATGTTTTGGCAGTTTAAATACGACAAAAATGATGAGTGTTTGAGCACTCATCACTTCATTTTCCAGATTTCTCTCCCAAAGTACCTAAAATCACAAAAGGAACGATTTAGGGCAATATTTGATCAAATAAATTCAATTTCGGGCTTAAATGACCCCCTAAAAGTGGTTCATTTTTCGCCTCATCATATACCCTTACACTTGAGATTTGCTTGTCCTCAAGAAAATGCGCTTTTATTCTAATCAAAATACAAGTTAGGGGTCATTTAACACTAATATAAAAGTAATTACAACAAATAATCGTTCTACTAAAGACCAAAGACAAGCACGGAGGTCATATACTAGCACCTCACAAATAGTGTTTAGATACTCACATCTCTCGAGTGTAATAAAGTATAAATTACAATATGGAAACGGAAGATATCTCTCACTACCTGTCATAACAAAATAGATTACCATAGGCTTGGGAAAGGATCAAACCTCCACCACATGGCGTAAGCACCTAGGATAAACTATCAAAGAGGTCTTTTAAAGGGTTGTAACGTTAGGTGTAGGGATATGAAATACACGGTTTTATTGGATAAAGGAAGTTTTACTGGTGGCGAGTTAACAATCTTGGTTAATTACATGTACAATATGGCGTTGCTAAGCCAAGACTAGACTCGACTTAAGCTAATAAATGAAAAATAACAAAAACATAAAATAAACATAAAATAAAAAGGGATGGTAGTCCGTATGTTTTTTCTCTTTTCTTTTTCTATTTTTTTTCTTTTCTTTTTCTTGATTTTTCGATTTTTTTTTTTTTTTTTTTTTTTTTTTTTTTTTTTTTTTTTGCATACACTCTTACCCTACCATCCAAAATAATACATCATAGGGAATGAACATTTCCCTTACACTTGAATTTTTACATACTTTACAATAAACTAAACTAATGACTCGAATTAAGAAAATCAAAACAGTTGGAGTACTTTTAAGATTAACGCACATATGGGGGTAATAATATGGTGTTCTTCCCCATTACTCCATAAAATAAGTACTTTACCCATGAGTCCCATGAGTCCCAAAACAATATGTACAAGGATATGACTCGACTTTGCAACCATGTAATCAATTAGATAGTTAACTTAGGGTTTAACAAATAACAATAATGCACTAAAAATGAGCGCATACACGGAAGGCTAAGGCGATTTGGGTGTACATTTAAGAGGGGTGTAACAAATTCTTCCTTTGAGTAAGATGCTTAAAGTTAGAAAAGAAAAGATAGGCTCGAAGGGGTGTACTAGGGGTTTCGTGTACTAAAAATGAGTACAACGCTAAGGGTGTGAGAAAAATTAGTTGACTTAACTAGCCAAGTAATATGACTTAAATGGTCAAGTAATTATGATACGGGTTTAATACAAGGGTGATACTAATGCCTCTTATCATGTAGTAAATCCTACTACACGAATGTAGTCTCACTAGCGGTCTCGGGATGCATCACTAACGCAAGTTCTAGAATCTAAATGCTACCGGTACACTCATAAGCACTAATAATAAATGCTTTTCTTATCAAATCTAAAGGCGAACCTCACATTTTTTGGTGAAAAATTTTTCTGAATATACGGTTATGTGCTAGTCATACAATCTCCTATCCATGAGACGCTTGCTATGGCTAAAGTTTTTCACTCCTAAATGTTGTAAAAAAATTTAAATTTGGCGCTAAAATTGCACTAACAAGTATTTCTCATAGTTTTATTACACATCTGCTATCAAACAAACAAACTTAAGCGAAAGTGTATCTGTAAGGTATCATCATTTTACCCTCCCCTTACACTTAGGATGAACATTGTCCCCAATGTTTAAGTAAAGAATGTAAAAGTGAAATAAGTAAAAAGAATGAAATCAAATACTCCCCTGATTCGCTCGGTATGGATAATAAGGTGGCCAGGTTAGATCTTCCTCCAAGAAAATGAACAATCAAAGCCTCCCTTCCAGAATATAAATCATCTTCTTGTCATACATAACCTGTAAATCCTGAGAAAATAGACAAGACAACCTCGCATAAAATCGGCGGCAACCTATATAAGTTACTAAATCCTAGAAAAACAAAGTAAGATATAATGCTTGTGGAATGAAGTTTGCAGATTTCCTGGAGATTATAAAACTTAATAATTCACAAAAACCATAAGACTCCGTTAGAAAAACAAAACCGGTAAAATTTCCAGATTTTTACACGTGACGCCGTCAAGAGTTAACTCGTGACGCCGTCAGAAGTGACCTGCAGAAATTCTTATGTTAAGTTTCCGGAAAATTTCTGGAAAAACTTGGTCTCACTTCCTGGAAAATCATGCAAAACTTCATTATGACTCGATACAAGCATTTGACTCTAACAATTACTAATATACATGTTCATTTAATATTGTGGAGAATCATGATCGGTTTGTTTCTTAAAAACATATTTGGGGTTTCCCCTTACACTTATCTTTTGCAAAAATACTTTTAGGTGGAGTTAAGACTAGGCCAAAACAACAAAGTAAAGTATTTCCACTATTTAATTGAGAAACTTGATCTACCAACAATAAAAATAAAGCATGCATACGGAAGCAAATAACAAACAAACAAAATAAAATCACACAAAACATGGGTTGCCTCCCAAGAAGCGCTTTTATTTATTTACGAGTCTTGTAGCTAGACTCAAGGTCATGGGTTACTACGGGACCTCATCGTTGATTTCACTCTCTGATTGTAAATATTCTTTGTAGAAACCAATCACCTTTTTCTCAATCGCCCCCACAATCCTTTGGGCCAATTCCTTATCAACTTTATACCTTGGTCCTAGGGCCAAGCAATCTTTGTAAAAAAGACTCCTCTTTTACCATACATAATCCATGCCCTTTTTCTTATCCTCTTCATTGATGTCCTCAAAATCACCAACGTTGTCCTTATCAAATCGGGATATAAAGCGAAATTCTTTCATCCTATTAGGCATCCTATAAGTGATACTATCGGTGTTTCTTGCAAATAGGATTGTTCCTTCTATCTCATCATATTCCAACTTAGACTCCTCAACAAACGGTTTGCCAAACACAACATTGGATAATCGACAATCAATAACATTAGCAAGATCCTCCACAATCATAAAGTCGGTGACAAAAGTGAAATTACCAACAAAGACATGTAAACCTTTAACTCTCCCGACAAAGTTACAAACTCCACCGGGGTATTTGGGATCTCTTCTAGGTTCAAGTCTTGTTTTCACAATATCATTATAAACATTTGAGGACATGATGTTGATTGGGGATTTAAAGTCAATGTAAGCATTTTCAACGTGTCTGTACCCAATCATACATGGTATTTTAGCATTCTTAGGATCGCCTCTCTTTATCTTAGGTTCGATTATAGTGAAAGGAGATCGCGGGTTATCAATAAGATTATTATAATATGCAATCTCCTCCTTAGTGGGGTATAGATTAAAGTAATCATTAAGCTTCGGATCTATTTCCCCCTCTTCTAGTTCCTCAACAACATTCACAAAATCATTAGGCCCTAGGTCCTCATTTGAATAC